>JANHJO010007680.1:118588-129978 GCA_032468235.1 Pseudoxyrhopus heterurus | reverse complement strand
CCCGCCCCCTGCGAGCAAAGGGGCGTGGCCACTGATCCAGCGTGGTGTCCCTTGACAGCCCTTAAAGGAGCCGCGTCCTGTTTCCGCGCCGAGGTCGGTCCGGCTGAAGAAAGGTTCGAATGGAGCCCCGAATAAGGTCGCAGAAAACTCTCGGCTTCTCTAGGCAGCCGCTTCGCTCCTCCATGGCCTTAGGGTTGCAGGTGGCCTGGGTGGCAAAGTTCATCCTGCCCAGCCGGGTGCTTAAGGCTGAGCCCCCCCTCTGGCCTTCGGTCTGGGAAGCGACTCTAAACATCCATCCAGTCTTTGTCTGAAGCGCCCGGTTCATTTATGGGGAGTCGCCGGCCTGCAAGGTCCCTGCAAGCCCGGCTGCACCCAGGAATCGGGCCAACCCGGGATCTGCTTGTGCCCAGCCCAGCTTTGCCACAACAGAGCGGCTGGCCTGTGCCGTGGCCCCCGGTGCAAAGCAGGGCCCCCCAATGCAAGTCTCTTTTGACACCCCCCCACACCCCCGCAGCAGCCTTTGTGGCTGTGCAAGATGTGTGCAAGGATTAAAGCAGCTTCCTCTCCTCTTCATGCCAGAGCAGTGAATAGAGTCGGGGACCCTGAGCCTTTCCCTGCCCCGCGTCCCCTTGGAGCCACGTGCCTCCCAGGACCACCCCAAGCGCTCTGGCAAAGTCTTGAGCTCCACGCACGGGGGAGGAGGCCCCCAAAGGGAGCTCCAGTGCTTGAAATGTTCGAAGGCTACTTTCCATTTGGATTTTTTGAAATGTACCTGCAAGGGTTCTTCCTGCCCTCTGGGGCGCCCTCTTCCACCTCTACTTTTCCTAGCCATTGACTTCCAGACCTGGGATCAGGTAGGCGAGAGACAAACGCCCCTCGGGTGCCCCTCTGGCTTTGCCAAGTTTCAAGGGGCTACCCAGAGCGCATCACTCCTAGCTGTGGAGGCTGGGGCCAGTGCAGGAGGCATCCCCCTTGGTCCTCTGCAGCAGAGTCAAGGCAGCCGGGGCAACCCTCAAGGCAAGAAACCAGCCGCCCGCCAATGTCCACCTCCCCCCCCCCCCCACACACACACTGTTTCTGGAGCCGGGGCTGGCAAATCCCGTTTCTGCTGCAGCTTCTCTTCAGAGCCTCCAATCAGGAGCCTCCCTGGTGACATCAGCCTCGAAAGGACACCGTCCTCATCATCACTCGTCCCGAATGTGAAACAGGCCAGCAGACAATGCAGCTGGAAGCGATGCTGGCTCGGCTTCCGAGGGAAGACGGCAAGGGGGCTGGGGGGCTCGGGGCCAGAGGCACTTTTATTGGGGCGCCAAGGCACCCCCGTTGGTGCTCAGCAGAGGGGCTGCTGGAGGGGCAGCGGTGGGAGCTCCCCCGGGGTCTCTTTCCAGGCTCAGCGATGCTTTTCCTTCTCCTTCCGGATGGCCTCCAGTCTCGCCTTGGTGGCGGCAATCGTTTTGCGTGGCAAGCCTTCCTCGTCTAGACCGCTGGCCATGCTGCCTCCGGACTTCCCAGAGCTTTTTCCCTGGAGGGGGAGGCAGCACAGGTCACTGGGGCTTCCAGTTAGGAGGAGGGCAGGGGAGAGCGCCCACCGGCCAGGCGATGGGGGCAGTGTGGTGCCCAGAGCTGTCCCGCCGCTCAGGAGACCCTACCCCATTTCAGACAAGGGCTCGTCCAAGCGGAGCAGAGGAAGAAGGAAAGCAGAAGGAGGCCGAGTGAGTCCTGGACCCATCGCCCTAAGGGCATCCGGGGGGCTCTGGCTGAGAACGGGAGGGGAGCCTTACCCCCAGCTGATTGGCCATGTAGGACAGGAGCGCTTCCATGGTTGTGGGCTTCTTCCCGTCCTGGCTCTTGAGTGCCTTCAGGCGGCTTTTTTCAAGGAACTCACACTGGTTGCGGAGGGAATCTAAGGGGGAGGAGAGGCTCGCTGGTTCTGCCGCCATCGCCAGGGGAGGCGACCGGGATCCGGTAGCCATTCCGTTTAACAAGCTTTTGTGCCGTTCGTGGAAATAGGAACTGCCTGCCAGGCAGGTCGTTCTGACCCTCCCTAATTCAGGGGGGCTGGGAGGAGAGGAAGGCGGCCAAGAGGGATCATGGCATGGCTCCCACTTGCCCCCCAACCCCCCAACCCAAGGCCTCTCTCTAAAACTTCACAGATGCCCCTTGGATCCGGAACGTCCTGCCACCTCTTTCCCCCTTCTGGCAACCCCACACCAGCCACGTTGCCACTCCTTCATTGGGTGCCAGTGTCAGGGGTAGCAGCAGTGCCTCCCCTTCATTTGGGGGGGGAGACCTGTCAGGCTCATGTTGGCGAGACCACCCCCTTCCTCCTCCTCCCCTGGCACCTCTCCCCAGTTCTGCCCACCCTCCCACCAAAGGTCTCTCTTTGCAAGGAAAAAGCTCCGGAGACCCAGCCTGGGCCAAGGTTCCCTACCCAGCAAATCCTGCGGAGGAGACTTGATGAGAGGGTGGAAGGCCCGATAGCTGTTCTCATTTTTGGTCCCTGCAGTGAAGGAGAAGAGAGGCCCAGCTTAGTTGCTGCAATCCTGGCAAAGCTTTGGGAGATGAGGGGTGGGTGCTTTGGCCTGCAAAGATGCCGGGGCACCAGGGATGGATATAAATGCCCAACACTTCGATGATGCAAGTTGCAATTGGCCATGGTCCTAACATCAGGCCCCAAACTGGTATAAAGCATCTGGCTAGCCTGCAGAGAGCTCCTTGGACCCAGTGCCCAATTAACGGTCTACTAGCCAGGGAAGGAGAGACCTCCACTGTGGACCTTGGTGTGAATCTGCCCTGAGGCAGGCAAGGGGTGGAGGTTTCCACCCAGGTAGTTGCTGAAGTCAAGGCAACAGCGGAGAAGACCCCAGGAAGATATGGGGCATCCACCTCCGACTGACTTTCCAAAACGTTTGGAGCAAAAGCAGGACTGGGGCTCTGGGGTGGGTGTGCCCTGAACCCACCCACCCACCTGTGGCGCCACGCTCCACTTTGCAAATGTAGTAGGTTCCCCGTGCAGTGAGGAACTTGCTGGCGTTTTCTTCTGGGAACTTGACCATGAAAACCAGCTTCAGGGTCCCATTCTCCTCGCAGAGGTCAATGCAATCTGAGAAGGAACAGCAGAAGCCAAGAAGCAGGATTTCCCACCCCCCACCAAAGAACGAATGGCTTTGCCCCTCGTTCCTTTGATCCTTCAGGGCTTCAGCTTTGCAGGAGAAGGGCCGTGTACCTCCGCCTCCCCTCCAGGTTCACCTGGTTATTTTGCCCAGCCGGAGGAGGCCACGCAGCCCCTCCGTTTGTGGGTTGATTCAAGCGTTGGATTCAGGAGCAAACGAATGAGCCTGAAGGACCTGACCCTTGGGTACCAGGCCAGAAAGTTTGATGAATTGTCACTTGTGAATTATTGTGCTATGGGTGTTGTGTGTGTTTTATTCTCATTACTGGTGTATTCTTCAGTTGTTTTTAACGTTAGCTGCCCAAATTGAGTGAGCAAATAAATGCACGAGGTTGTGTGCATGGAGGCCCCACCTGGCTTGGGGCTCAGAGCCTTCATCTGACCAGAATCCACAGCTCAACACTATTGTTCTAGCAGGCCCAAAGCCAGGTCACTTCCTCTCCATTTCCGAAGTCGTCTTCTTCCTGGCCCACCTCAAAGCCCTGCACCCTGATCCAAAAGCTACGGCCTTCCTCCCAGAATCCGCGTCTTCCCAATTGGGGGTGGAGACCATTGTCCTTCCAGGCGAGGAGCCAATGCCCCGAGACAATCACCACGCATGAGATGCCTTCAAGGGTTACCTGAACGGCACATGGTGGAGTCAAGATCCAGTCCAGCAGCCACTAAACCTGACCACCAGCCACGCTCCCTCCTGACCCACTTCCTTGCCAGTCTCTCAGTGATGGAGGTATTCTCAACCCTGGGGAGCCCAGGTCCTTCTCACCTGTCCTGTGCAATCCCACCTTATCACGCAGGTAATGAATTAGAAGCAAAATGGAGCAATTGATGTTGGCCAGGAATTGCCGGTTGTCTGAAAGGAGAGGAGCCGTGGTCACTGCTGAGCCATGCCCCGTTTTCCCACGGCAGAAGGGTGGCTCCTGCTGCCCTGCCCTGCCTGTCCTGGGGAACGTCAACAGCTCTGGGCCTGACTGGCCACCTGAGCTCCCCGAGGGAGAGAAAGGCTGCAGAGGGGGAAGGAACAGCCTTCCCTCCTGGCTGTTGCCCTTCTCCTCAGCCCTTCCGAGGGACTCCAAAGCTGCCCATGGAAGGAGCGGCCTGGAGGCCCTCGGCACTTGGTGCCGGGATCTCGTGCATCCCTGGTCCAGCCTTCCTCATGGTCTGACCCTTCTGGCGTTGGCGTCGGGGCCCGGGGGAGGGTTTCCCTTGGCTGGATGCATCCAAGTCGGGACGCCGTCATTCAGGCTGCTTGAACTGACTTGGGCCCCAAAGTTTATTTCTCCATATAATTAGCCTTCTGCCTCCAGTCTCGGGAATAACAAACACGTTAATTCTGGATTAGTGAGGATTGTGTGCCTAATAAAACACGTTTTTAAAAGGAGCATGTAGTAGGCCTTGCACCTGCCGTGACAATGCCTGTCTGTCCCTGTGAGCGGCCAGTTTCTGGGAGGAGGGATATACATTTGGAGGGTCTGCTCCTGGCCCCGAGGAGTCCCAAGAGACCCTTCCTCCGCTTCCCCTCTAGTTTGACAAAGGGGCCCATGGACCTTCTCGGGCCACCTTTCCTTACCTCCATGCTTGATGACGATGAACATACCCAGCAGCCTTGGGCATGGCTGGCCAGTTCTCCGGAGTTGAGCAGCCTTGCAGCTATTGTGACGTGTCATAATGAAAGGCTCTGTGAGGCAAGCGGGCAGGCAGGGCACCCTGACCGTGGTTTCCTCAATCATAGTTTGCAGAATCAGCCAGAACCGGTCGGTTCCTGCATTGCACTAAGCCAGCATAGGGTTTGGCTGGTTTGGTGGGGGAGCCGTAGTTTGCAAACCAGGCGTGTTGGGCAAATGTAACCCATTGTAGTTGGCTCAATAAATAATAACCAAAGCCTCCACAGCTCAGGTGAATGAAAGGTTCTCTCTGGGAAAGTCTGCAGCCTCTTTAAGGAGGACACGTTCCAGGGGAGGCTTTAGCTTTGAGACACCACGAACATCGGTGGGGACCCTGCAATGAAGAATTTGGGGAGCAGAAGCAGCTAAGTGAGCAGGGCCTCTGGACGCAACAGCTCGGCCTTCGGAGCAGGACCGAGGTTGCCGGGGGTGGGATACAACCGGACCCCCGGAAGGCTCAGACGAAGGAGGCAAGAGACGGAATGACCCGGGGCCTTTTTATTCGAAGACAGGAGATGCACCACTCAGCCAGCAGCAAGAAAGCAGGAGCAGCCAGTGGGAAGCCGAGGCCGCCTGGGTGGGATGACATGGCTGGAGAAGAGCCCAATGCCAGACACCCCCCGCCCCGCAGAAGAATCCTGGCCCCGTAAGTCAGGGGAGGTAGACGGGGGAAGCTGGGCCAGGGGTCAGCTTAGGGGCTTGCAGGGCATTCTTTCAGCGGGGCCGCTTGCGTTCTTCCTTTCCTGGCGGAATTCTCTTCCATCCCAGGACAAGCAGGTGGGGGGGGGCCTTGGGGGCTCCCTCCCTCCACGCGGGCTCCACGTGCAAACTCAGGCGGTGAAAGCTGCAGGGTCTGGGCTGGCCTTGGGAGGGGGGTCTGGCAACGGGTCAGGTGGCCCTCCGCTCTTGGCTGTGGGCTGGCTGCTGGCAGACAGGTAGCCCCCGCTGGGCAGCAGCTCCGTGATGGCGCAGATGTTTTCGTAATAGTTGGACTTGAAGCTCTCCACCACGTCTTTGGAGACTCCGGCCCACTCCTGGCAAAGAAAGGACGGGTTCGAAAGACCCATGCCTGCCCCCCCCCCTCCCGAAGCTAAGAGGCCCTTCTCTCCCCACCGGCCTGGTTTCCTTCCGGGACTGAGACCCTCTCCCTTTGGGAGCAGCTGCCTGCGGGCGAGCGGAGCCCAGCCTGAGCTGCCAAGTGACCCTCCTAGGCTGCCTTCCCCCCCGGCATAAAATCACCGAGACTTTTCCGGGAGGCTGAAGCCGAGTCGCGTCTCGTAAGCTTTGCTGGACTTACTGAGAAGTTGCCTTGATACGCCGTGAAGAGATCCTCAAACTTCTTGCTGGGGTTCGGGATCCTGGGCATCAGGACCACCCAGACTCTGTTGGCGAGGAGAGGGGATGGGACCCAGAGAGCCCACCAGAGCGAGAGAAATAATAAGATGTGGAGGACACGGACACCCCCCTCTCTCTCTCGAGGAGCCCCTCGCCTGCCTCCCCCACAGCCCTGCTCACCTCTCCATCCGCAGCAAGGCCAGGAGCAGCAGCATCAGAATGAGCAAGGAGCCAAGCGGAATCACAAAGGTCTTTACGTAATAGGACAGCGAAGTGGAGGCCACGTCTTCTGCAAAGGAGGAAGCCATCGAGGCTCTCAGAGCAGCAGCTCGGCTGCCTCCAAGACCAAGGAGCTGTTCATCGTCCCACCTCGTGCCAAAGCAAGTGGATGATCTGCTCCTCGGCCAGAGCGAAGATCAGACGTCATCCGAAGTTTGATAAAACTTTTGACTCTCCAACCCCCTGTCCAAAACAGTCCAAAACTTCCAGGAGGTGGGGCAGCTGGGTCCCAGCCCCAGTGTGCCCGTGGGGGGAAAACCCCAGCCGGGATTTGTGCATTTATTTATTTATTTTATTTATCTGTTGGAATGTCTATGCCGCCCATTCCCGAAGGACTCCAGGCGGCTCACAACAAACAATTCAATAAAAATATACAGTATAAAATTTATAATATAAAACATTAAAATACATCTTAATAAATAGTTAACTAATTATAAAAGTCTAAAATAATTAAAAATATTAGAACTATTAAAACCTTGCTGAAGTCTTGACCCATATTGCTCCTAAAATATTCCCTATTTAAGTTCAGTTCACCTGGGGGCGATGCTCCCCTGCGAGGGCCAACCAGATAGCCGATGGCCACAGGCCTCTATGCCTTCTGTAGCAGCCAACAGGTGGGTCAGACACAGGTGGAAGGGTCTGACGTTTTAAAGGAGCTCTGCAGCCCTTTGTGCTGGGCAGTTCCATCCACACCCCACCCGGCACGGTCTCTTCCCCCAGACCGCTTGCTTTATCACGCTTGCCATCTCTCCTCCTATTTATCGTAATTGACTGTTGTGAGCTGATGAGAGTTGTTGAGAATTGGGTAGCCCTCCGGCCTGTGTCCACACCCAACTGGAGGATGAGACGTGCCTGTAGACCAGAAGAAGGGTTCCCAACTGCCGCTTCCGAAGGCGGAAGAGGTGGCCGTGGGCAGAGTTGGATGTTCTTCCTGTTCCCCTTTCTTGGCTCTTGGAGGTAGAAAACCCATCCTGTCCTCCCCGCTCACCTTTTCCCCAAAAGGCAGGGTTGGATTCCTCACTCCAGAGATCTGTGGTTGCACACCTGCGGTGCATTTTACTCTTGACATAGAAGGTGTAGTGCTTCTCAGGATCCACGCTGGGAATTTGCAACTCCATGCCATTTACGACGGACTGTTCCTGGAAAGCAAGGCAAACATTCAGATCCTGCCATGCCGCTAACGGGAGAGAGCCCAGCTCCAGCACCAAAGTTTGTCTCCAAGATGCCAGAAGGCCAGGGGGCTTTGGCTGCCACACACCAGGCAGCTTTCAACCGGCAGAGAACCACACACACACCCTTCCTCAAGCCGTTCAACACCCTTTGAGACCGATTGGGTTCATCCCTCCTACCCAGCCCTGAGGCGGTTGATTTCTCCGTGACCAGACGTGAGTCCAGCCACCAAGACCTCCACCAGCGCAACATCCCTACCATAAACTCTGCGTCCTTGTTGCTCTTGTATCTGACAGAGTGTTCCAAACAGTTGGGTGTCTTGAAGGGGGTGTCCCAGGTCAGGCGCAGCTGGTGGTTGCTCTCGTTGTGGAAGGTGAGGTTCAAAGGTCTGCCGGGTTTCACTAAGAGAGAATGCCGCTCTGGTGGGCACAGGAGCCTCTTCCCCCTCAGGCCACACCGCCTCCCTGTCGCTCACAGGCCAGCTGGGGACAGCAGACTCAGGGGCCAACTGAGCCCACCAGCTCCTTAAGAATTGGTATCTTTTCCCTTTTTAAGGAATTTAAACTGCATGTTATGGGGAGGGGGGACATGACCCAGCCCAAAATCAGCCACCCCAAAAACAACGGAGAAATGAAGTGTCCTTGTGACCCCCGGCATCAGGGACGCTGGAGCCCTCGGCTGCCTGTTCCCCAGCTGTCTTCATCAGCGGGGGAAGCAGAAACCGGGATGGGCCGGAGGGCGAACCAGGCCAGGAAGTGGCTGCTCCTCAAAGCCACAACAGGCCATCAGCTCCTCCCTACCTCGGTTATTCAGAAGCAGGTCCTCAGGGACCACACTCCGCCCCTGGCTGTCATTGAGGTACATTTTCATGTAGTTGAAGGGGTAATCCGGCATGCTGAGCCGGCAAGCCACGTTGAGCCGGGCTTTCTGGATGTAGTCCTTGCACTCTGATGGCTCGCTGAGATCCTCGTACCTGTGCAGAGACGAGAGCTGGATCCTGTCCGATCGGCAGCTTCAGGTTGGAAGCGTAGGGCAACCGAAAGAGCCTCCAGGCCATCTCCAACCCTGCCACTTCCTACGGGCGTCACCAGCCCTGCCTGGCCAGCTTGGTTTCAGGTAGGTGCTGCTGCCCGCTTGAGGATTAGAAGGTGCCCAGGGCCTCTGGCAGGAGGAGCGATTCTGCGGGAGGCTGGCGTGCCCCGCCCAGACCCTGCTCCACAGCGGTGTGAGCGGCCCCTCCCTGGTACGGGAGGGAGTGCAGGAGGGAGGACCTGGACAGCTCTACCTTGCGGCAAAGGGGTGAAGGAGGGACGGAAGCTGAGAAAGGGGGGAGCAGCCCCATGGGCGAAAAGGGCGGAGGCGCCTACCAGGAGTAGAAAGAGTAGTTCCGAACCGGCTTCTGCTGGCTGCCCCAGTCGCAGATCACGTATTCCTCATTGTAGCAAATGCAATCCACTGTAGGAAGAAAGAGCAGCACCCATCACCTCCTCAGCCGGGGCTCCCTCCCACCCAGGCTGGTCCTCTTGGAAGGGAGCCCTGCAAGGCTCCAGGGATCTCGGCCAGCTCCCTTCCGTTCCTGCTTGGAAAGCCTCTTTCCCCCTTCTTCAATTTTTATTATCAACTAGTCGATAACCTGGCGTTGCCCGGGTATTTATCTATCCCAATCCTGTATTAGAAGTGACAACGTAAGTGTGGAATGGGCTGTCCTCCCTCCTTCCATTAATGCATCCGCAATTCCTGAAGAGGCCATGATGGCAAGAGCAACTTCTCCAAGCCCTGATTTCGGCGACAATTAAATTAGTTAAAAACGTTTTCCCAATGCCCCCAGAAGCGTCAAGAAATGTCGTCTCTGCATGATGTATGTCGTGTCGGTCTCGTGCTGCAGGCAAGCCGGTTACAAACGCCCCCTTGTGGAGTACTGTGAAGCCATTACCATGGCAACTCCACTGCACTGTAGGTTGTATCTTCAGAACACACACCCGAGGGGTGTTAGGGGTGTCTTACATCCTACAGTATTTCTTTCCAGAGAGTACGTCATCTGTGTACCAAGTTCGGTTGAAATTGCTCAAGACGTTCCAGAGTTATGCTGGAACACACACACACACACCCATCCATTTATATAGATATATAGATATATTTTCAAAGACCAGTAGGCTCCGCAGTGCCTGCTGGGCCTCCCTTCAGAAGGTCCAAATTCCCCACTTGCAAGAGAAGGTGGGGGAAGTAACCGATCTGCGTGGGTTGCTCAAAGCCTTTCTCCAAAGCCAGCACTTTTCCCGCTTCCTGTTTCTTAACAGTTCCAAGGTTAAAATCATTTTCAGGGGTGTTCAGTGGGTCCGATTTAGAGACAAGCAGGTCTATGGTTGCTCCCAAGTGAGCTAAGCCATGGCTTGCTGGCTGAACTGCCACAAAGCGCCACCTGGATGCTTAGCCACAAATCGTGGTTTGCAGAGGGTAACAAAAGCCAAGATACGCTACAGTTTAGTTACAACCTGCCTTTGATCTGATGGATTTTCCTCCTCCCCTCAGAGAAAGTTCAAGGAGGATTTGGGAAGGGGGATACAGGTTCCAGCACCCCCCTCCCCCCCCACCCCTATGGAGAGAAGCCGGCCCGTAAGCGGGCCCGTACCATTGGCCTGGGGGCTGCCTGCCTTTGGCTTGCCCGGGGCCACCAGCAGCAAAAGGAGTCCAAGCAGGGTCCCTGGGTGGTCCAAGACCCTCATTCTCGGGCACAGGAAAGAGCTGCTGTTCCAGAACTGCCTGTTCAGAGTGCGCCTCGAAGCAGCGGTGGGGGGGGGGGATGTGAGATGAAACTTTATATTTGTGGCTAAAACGCATCACTTCCGCCGTCACCCATTTCCTGTGGAAAGTTTGTGGCGTGAAATCCTGGGGTGTTGAAGGCCCCAGGGGGTTTCCAGTGGGGGCTGAAGCCATCGGGAGACCCTGTCCCCAAACCAGGAGGCAGAGCCGTCCTGCAGAGGAGGAGACCCTCCGGGGTCTTCCCTTGGAAGGGCCGCCCGCAAGACGGAAGAGGGGCACCGGAGACCCCTCGCCCGCCTCCAGCCAGGGCAGGGCCACCTCCTGGGGTCTCCTCCTGGAGAAGGCCCCGCTGCCCCCTTCTTTCCCGTGGAAGGCGATGCAGTGGGCTTTGCTCTGTGGGGGGGATGGAGCACATCTGGGGAGAGACCCCATGGGAGCATCTAGAGGAGAACGAGGTAGTCAGAGCTGGAGGGGGGGCTCAGCCTCTTCCCTGGCAGCGAAGCCGCCTCCGGCCTTGGGGGCTTCATTCAGCCGCTTTGGCCAACAGGCCGGGCATTGGGGCAGCCCTTCTCCCCCTCCAGCCTGGCATCCCAGGGGATGAGACTAATTCCGGGGGGAGGGAGGAGGGCGACGTTGCCCTGGCAGGTACTCCCTCCTGGGCTTCCGCAACGCAGCGGCCCACAGGGGACACCGCAGGTGAGGCGCCCAGGTGCGGCCCCGCCGCCGCTTCGACCGCTTGGACTGCGGGGCGCTGCAGTGACCGAGCTCGGCCTGCAGGGGGAGACGCCGGGCCGTGCTCGGGCATCTCCGTCCGCCCTCGGCGATTTCCGCCGCGGCGGCGAGGAGGGCGGGCCCGGCCGAACGCGTCATCGCTTCCGACCGCCGCGGCGGTGCTCCGCTTTTTGTCCTCCGCGCCCCCCGCAGCCGCGCGCGATCCATTCCGGCGCCGCCCGGGTCCTACGCTGCCGAGCGCCCCTCGGAAGCCTTCGGCGCGGCCCGCCCGCCCCGGCCCC
>JANHJO010007680.1:31087-44117 GCA_032468235.1 Pseudoxyrhopus heterurus | reverse complement strand
AAGCCCTTCCCCGCCGGCTGCCGTTGGGCGGAGGGGCGGCAGCGGCCGGGGAGCCCGGGGGCGTCGGCGGCTTCCTCCTTCCAGGGCGGCCTCGCAGCCTTGCCTGCTTTGGGCCAAGCTGGCCGTGGCCGCGGCTTCCCGCCTAGGAGCCGGGCTGCCCTGAGCCGCTCTGCCCGCTTCCCCGAAGCCCGCTTGGCAGAAGTGATGCGGGCTGAGCGGCGTCGCCGCGGGCTTTTCTCCGTCCCTCGAGGGGATTTAGATGGGAAAATCAGCCTCCGGGGGCGGATTTGCCGAGGGGCGCCTTGCCCTCTTTTCCTCCCTGTCCGGTTGTGCCATCCTGGCCCTTTGGCGCCCGGAGATCTTCTAGGCTGCTTTTGTGCCTGGCAAGAAACGGGGATTTGAGAGGTAAGTGGCACCTCCTGAAGGAAAGCCTGGCAAGCCCTTGCTTGTTCGAGCTCCTTTGGCAACCCCCACCTGGAAGCGCAAAATGGTCGGGCTCACCTGGGCTGTCTGCTGGAAAGAGCTGGGGATTCAAACCCTCCTGTTTCCTGCCTTGTTTCAGGGACTGCGGCCTCAGCAAGGTGGATTTTCTGTCCACAAGCCCAATTGTGCAATAACTGCGCTTAGCCCTTTGTGCTTGTTCTCTGCAGGTAGTGCCAAACGGTTCTGAGCTTCCACCACCCATGCTTAAACCTTGCTTGCCTCCGGCTGCTGGAATAGGTCCTGGATCATGCTGGGGTGGCAAACTTTTGAAGACCATAAAGTGAAAAGCTTTCGAGACTAGTTGTCTCTGCACCTCTTGGAAGGAACCTGCCATGCTTCTCTCTAGTTTTGCTTTCTGGCAGTTATGCTTTCTGGCAGGGGGGGAAGAGAGATTTTTCTCTCCGGTGCCCCTGCAAATGTACCTTTTCTGATGCTGCTGCTGCTCACAGGAGACAGATGATGCCGCTCGTTTCTCCTGCCCCACAGCAAAGAAGCTGTCCAGCCCCAATGACCCTTTCTGGCCGCCTGCATTTTAAAGTCTCCAGGTGGTTCTTTGTTCAGAAAAGATTTCCTTCCCTGAATTGCCTTCCCTCTAATTCAGCGGCCCCCAACCTTTTGGGCACCAGGGACCGGTTCTTCGGAGAGAGGCTTTTCCGTGGACCAGAAGGGGCCTGCATCCCGTGGATGGGGCTTCGTTTGTCTGCATGGACCGGCTTTTGGCATGCCACGGACTGGTGGCGGTTCACGGACCGGGGTTTGGGACCCGTTCTAATTTGTATCTCTGTTTGCAGGGGACTCTTGCAAGCCAAAGAATGCAGACCATAAAGTGTGTGGTGGTCGGAGACGGTGCCGTGGGGAAGACCTGCCTGCTCATCAGCTACACCACCAATGCCTTCCCAGAGGAATACATCCCCACCGTCTTTGATAACTACAGTGCTCAGATGACGGTGGACGGGCGGATGGTCAGCCTTAACCTCTGGGACACGGCCGGACAAGAGGAATATGACCGTCTGCGCACCCTCTCCTACCCGCAGACCAACGTCTTTGTGATTTGCTTTTCTATCGGCAGCCCCTCCTCTTATGCCAACGTGCGACACAAATGGCATCCTGAGGTCTCCCACCACTGTCCCAACGTGCCAATCCTTCTGGTGGGCACCAAAAGGGACCTGCGGAGTAATGCGGAGGCCGTGAAAAAGCTGAAGGAGCAAAGCCTGGGCCCTACCACCCCCCAGCAGGGTACTTCGCTAGCCAAACAAATCGGGGCAGTCAAGTACTTGGAGTGTTCAGCATTGAACCAGGAAGGGGTAAGGGAAGTATTCGCAGAAGCCGTGCGCGCCGTTCTCTATCCAGTGACAAAGAAGAACTCCAAGAAGTGCCTGCTGTTGTAGTCGGCAAGACGGGGGCAGCGCAGACTGAAGGCGTGGGGTGTTTGCGGTCCATCCCCTTAACTAATGGCCTCTTGCACTAATGGCTTTAAAGAGAACTTCCTTTCAGCAAGTCCTCCTGCAGTCCAGCTGCCACTTTGAGCCAACAGAAATGAACGTCTTGGCTCTAGCCTTAAGAATCGGCCTCCGGGTGAACTCTCCGTGTGTCCCTACGTAACTCTCCACCTCTTCTGCGGAGGAGTCTACAGCTAGGGAATGCCTTCAAAGCCAAGTCTTTTCGGAAGGAGGCATTGATCTGCTTTGCTTTCACAGCAGCGTTGCTTCCTCTCCAGCCGCATGTAGGGCAGAGCTGTGCCTTTCCAGCAGCAGCAGAATCGGTCTGTCACAGTTTTCAAAAACACCGTACAATTTTTAAAATCTCCCCATTATTGCAGGCAGGCATGCCAACAGGCCTTGCAAGCTGAGGGATGAGCAACCCCCGGAGGGTCTTTATGAAATCAAAGAACCAGGCTGGGTTCTTTGTGGAACAGCTCTGGTATCTGGCATTAGTTATTTGGCTTTCAAGGCTTGGAAAGCTGAACTATAAAAAAATCCTCTGTTTCCACATTGCACCCTTCCCTCCATATACACATATATACACACACAGCAGGCCTAGATTAACTCTGCTGGCTGACATCAGGCACTCTGGTGGTTTTTCTGCACTGGCATTTTTCTTGGCTTAAATGCCACAATTACCCTTTGGCCTTATGACTGAGTCTTGGGGTAAGAAATTGCCTGCTATGCAGGATAAGGTCTTGGCCATCAAACCTTTTAAAAGCTGTGCTGCTTCAAAGCAGCCATTTTGTGTGCCTTCTGTTCTCCTTTTTCCCTTGCAGATAAAACTCAATAACTACTTTTAAACATTCAGGCGTGAGTGCTATTAAACTGATGCACTGATTTAGTAGAAGCTTAAATCTATCTAAGCCATTTGGTCCCCATAGAGATGCATATGAGTCTAACATTGCCTGAAATACTAACTGCCTTCTTTAGAATGAATTATGCAACTTTTCTTCTAGAAACACACATTTCTATTTAGCATCATGCAATTTGTTTCTTTTTGCAACAGTAAGAAACTCTTGTGTCCATCATTGGGCATCTTCAGCTGATTAAGGAAAGCCTGATGCTTGACAGCATCTCTTTCTGGATATAATGCTTTCCTCTCCTTAGGAAGAATGCTGAGATGTAATGCTCTGTTCCCAACCCCTCTTTTAAATAATCACGTTCTTATTCTGCCTGCGATCCTGATCTGCACTGGTGACCAGGAAGTTTTGCCTGAATGTGGAATGGTGATACTTGGGAGCTGTCCTTTTTGCATGGATGCTGACATCACAGTGAGATTGGTGACTTAGGCCAGGAGCAAAGCCGGTGTAGTTCTCATTCTCGGCATGCAAATCTCACTCGACTGCTGTAATGTTGGCCATGCTGCGTGCGGTCTCCTTTTTCCCTTTGCCCCAGCTGAGATTCTGGGCCGGAACTTTTGCCCTACATCTGACCATCCTCAGGGTATGTAGCGATAACTGTTTCCAACCAGGTTGTGATGTTGCACGAGAGCTTGGTCTCCCTGGCACTGCCAAACGTCTTCTGAATGCCTTCCTGGTGTTCCAAGCTTCCTCCTGCCTGAGCCTGATGATGTGGGACCAGACTCTCCCTGGGGAAAGGGGCTTCTCCAGGCGGAGCTGGGCTGGTTCGAATGACGGTTGAGGTTCAGGGAGTGGACAGCGTCATCGTGTGGTACTTCCAACATACACTGGCAACTGATTTTACGGTTTAAAGTACATTTGTACGGCAACTAACAGTTATTTTTAAATTATGCTGAGTGAAATTGTAATAAAGCAGTTTCTTGATTCTTTTGCTGTTGTTCTTTATTATGGGAGGGGGCAGGGTGAGGAGGGGGGCTCTTTCATGCAATCCTTCTGGAGTCCCGGGCTCTGGCTGGACCCACAACCATGGCTCTCGGCTTCTGGGCTCCGCAGCCGTGCTAGAAGGGAGCGGAGGGGCTGGAGGGATCACGTCAGCCCCCATCAGTCCGATGTGGGGTGTGGCTCATTCAAGCGGAGTCCTAGTGGGCGATCACTTGAATATGAGCCAGCAGTGCCCCCAAAAGCCAAAGTAGCCCCAGGCTACATTAGCAGAGGGATAGAATCAACATCATGTGAATTGTTAGTACCGCTTTATAATATTTTGGAACATTGCATCCAGTTTGGTCGCCACGATAGTTGAGAGTGTGGAAAGAGCGCAGAGAAGAGCCACAAAGACGATTAGGGGGCTGGAGGCTAAAACAGACGAAGAACGAAGGTTGCAGGAGTTGGGTGCGTTGAACAGAAAAGAGGGACGGGGGGTGACACGGCAGCAGGGCTGCAATATAAGAGGGGGGTCGCCGGTTCTCCAAAGCAGCGGAAAGCAGAAGCAGCAACGGGTGGAAACCAAGGAGACAAACGAAGAAGCAACCGGGGGGGGGTTTCCTGACAGCGAGAACAATTCGCCTGGAGGCCGGAAGAGGAGGCGGAGGCGGCGCTTGCCGGCACGGGCCGCTCTAGGGCCGCTCTCGGTAGCGGCTCCTGCGCCGGGAGAGGCGCTTCCGCTTCCGGCGGCGGGGCTGTCGGGGCAGCCGCGGCGATGTCGGACTCGGAGAGCGAGGAGGAGGCGGGCGGCGGCGGCGGGCGGCGGGCGGCGCCCTTCTCGCTGGCCGGCTTCCTCTTCGGGAACATCAACGAGCAGGGCCAGCTGGAGGGCGAGGGGCTGCTGGACCAGGTGGGCGCCGGGCGGGGCTCCTGGCGTCCTTCCCGCGGCGGGGCTGCGGGGGACGGAGCGGAGCCAACCCGCCTCTCTCTCCCCCCAGGAGTCCAAGAAGCACCTGGCCGGGCTCGGGGCGCTGGGCCTGGGCAGCCTCATCACGGAGATCACCGCCAGCGAAGACGACGCTTCCGAGGCCGACGGAGCCCAGCTGGATGAGGAGGGTGAGGCTGCGCCGCGCCGGAGGGTCGCGGCTGCAACGGGCGCTCGCCTGGCGGGACGCGGACGGGGACACGCACTCCGCCCGCCCGTTGCAGGGCACCCCGGTGCCCCCGTCTGGGCCAGGGACTGGCATGCGGGGACCCCCGGCCTTCGCCCCCGATGCCCTCCCGGGGGTTGGGCGGTGGGCTCTGGGGAGACCAGCTTTCCCGCCCCCGCCGCCCCCGATCCTCCGCAAGCGGCAGGCAGAAGGGGCGTGGGAGGCTGGCTCTTGCTTAAGGCGCTGGTGGGCAAAGGCTCCTTTGGGCAATGGAGTCAGGTCGGAGCCTTCCTGGCGCGTCCTTGGCAGCGCTTTCAGGGCAAAGAGGGGCGAAGGGAGTTTCTTTCAGGGGAGGCCCGGTGGCTTCAAGCTCTTTTTCCCTTGCAGGCTGGGTCAAGAGCACGGAGGATGCTGTGGATTATTCGGATATTACTGAGGTGGCTGAAGATGAGAGCCGCAGATACCGGCAGGCCATGGGCAATCTGCACCCCGTTCGGAGAGCAGGTGGTTGATGGCAGCGATTCCTCCTCTTGTTCTGAAGCAAGAGGATCACAGCACTTTGAGGATTGTGGGGAGGTGACGGAGGAACGATCCAGTGACTTCCTTGGTTCTTCTCCTCAGATGACAACGAGGACGACTACGATGCCGACTCAGAAGACATTGAGTCCAAGCTGATGCCCCCCCCTCCCCCCCCACCAGTGCCATTGAAGAAGGAAGATGAGAAGGAGGCAGAAGCCTCTGGTGCGTATGTACTTTGGGGCAGTCGGGGGAGAGACCGGGCAGTCCGGTAAGGAGCCTGGGGGTGTCTGGGAGGAAGCACTCCCTAGTTTCTGAAGCTTGGGTACTTATTTGGTGACATGAGCCTAGCAGGATTGATGGGGAAGGACCTTGCAAGGTGTAACTTACAAAGGTTTGCATGTTTATCTAGCCAGGGCTGAAGATTTTAAAATCCTTTTTCCCCCACCTACAGTGTTTCTCTGTTATGAATCCAATTTGAGGGTTTTTTCCCCCATGGATCCCTACAATGTTAGATTCTGTTTGCTGCATGTGTAGTGGGGCTCTTTCAGTCATGGGGGCCTTGGCAAGCAGGACTCCCTTTGGCTGACACGGCTGTTCCCTTCTTAGGGCCAGAAGAGGGGGATGGAATCATCTTGCCCTCCATCATTGCTCCTTCCTCTGCCGCTTTGGAGAAAATGGACTTCAGCAGCTCTTCTGACTCAGAATCGGAGACGGGTTCCCAGGACTCGAGGAAGGCCGACTTGAAGGAAGGGAAGCTCACCCTGCCTCTTGCCGGAATCATGCAGCGAGATGCCACCAAGCAGCTGCCCAGTGTGACTGCCCTCTTCCCTGAGTTCCGGCCTGGAAAGGTAGGGCCGGAGGGGGGAGGCAAGCCGTTCTCTGACCTGCCTTGTTGCTGTAACAGGCTCTACGCTTTGGGCCTCAGGTTCCAGGCAGCCGTGTTGGCCTGCTAGGGCTGTGAGGTGCCCAGTTTGCTTACTTCTCCTTAAGATTCCCTTGTCCCAAAGGATTCCGAAAGGTATCTGTGGTGATCTAGAAAAGCCAGAGGACATTTTCTTCTGGCAGAGCAACTGGTTAAGACTCCATGGCTGACACCACCGCGGTTCTTTTTCTCCCTGCCTCTGTCAGCCAGCAAGGTGCTTCCCCCACCACCACCCCGAGATTCTGCCAGCCGACCATCTCCTTTGTGTCTTTCAGACAGCTGAAGTGCTGGAAGTCAGTTTCTTGGCAGTTCCACTCCTCCCTCCTTCTCTCTCTTTCAGGTGCTTCGTTTTCTACGCCTCTTCGGCCCTGGAAAGAACGTCCCGTCTGTCTGGCGAAGTGCACGGCGAAAGCGCAGGAAGAAACACCGGGAGTCAGTTCCTGAAGCGCAACTCCCGGAGGGGGAAGCCAATGCTGAGCCGGGCTTGGAAGGCAAATCCCCCTGGGAGTATGAATTTGCCCCTCCTCCTCCCCCGGAGCAGTGCCTGTCAGATGATGAGGTGGGTCTGTGGAAATGGAGAGGGCATTCTGGCTGCCCGAGAATCTGCCCGCTGTCTCCCTCCCTGAACTCTTTGACACCCACATATCCTTCAGATCACCATGATGGCTCCTGTGGAGTCCAAGTTCTCCCAGACGACCGGAGATGCGGACAAAGTAGCTGACACCAGGCCCAAAGTGTCAGACTGGCGCTACGGTCCTGCCCAACTCTGGTACGACATGTTGGGCATCCCTGAAGACGGCAGTGGCTTTGACTATGGCTTCAAGCTGAAGGAAGACGAGGAGGAAGAGGAGGTGAGTTGCAAAGAAGAGCAGGGCCTCGCTGGCAGCCAGGAGGCGTGTCGGTGCTCGATGATCCTGTGTTTTCACTTTGTAGAGCTCGGCAGCCGAGAAGGACGAGCTGCTGGCCGACGAGCACTTCCTGATGGTGACGCAGCTGCAGTGGGAGGATGATGTGATCTGGAATGGAGAGGACATCAAGCACAAAGGAACCAAGACCCAGCGAGCCAGCCTGGCGGGCTGGCTGCCTTCCAGCATGACTAGAAATGCCACGGCCTACAACGCCCAGCAAGGTACGGCGGCCTCCGTTCCGCCTGCCTTCGGCTCTGCGGCTTCTGCGTCTGCTGACGCTTTCCTTGCCTCTGTTGGCAGGGCTGAACCGGAGCGGCTCCCTGCTCAACTTGCCGGTTCCCTTGGTGCAGAAGCCCAGTGTGGCCGGAGTCTTGGGCATTGCCAAGGGCAAAGAGAAGCAGCTGCCTGAACAGCAAGGTGAGGAAGAGGAAGGGGCTCCGTAGAAATCCGCAGAAGGAACCGGACAAGCAAAGATCTGCAAGCAGAGCCTCTTCCCCAGTCGTCCCTGCCTTGGTTGGGTACTTTGGTTAATTGGGTGTTGAAAAAGCACCTTTGGGACAACCGTGACCTGGGTGACCGAGAGTCTCCGCAGACGCTTGGCTGTTAAGTGGTGTAGCCGGATGGTGGCACTCTGGCCATTCAGGGGTTTGGCTTACTGAGTTGGCATAAAGAAGGATTTGGGGTCTGATCCTCCCATTGCCCCTCTCCTTTTTCATCATTCTGCTTCGCCCTATAATCGTTACTTGGTTTGAAATGTGAGCAGGTAAGGCAGAAATACCTGCTGCTTCTTCTCTTAACTCCCAGAGCACCATGTTGCGCTGGGCCTGGAGCACCGCACTCTTCCCTTCTCCAGCGGTTCTAGAGCTAAAAAGTGGGGGGGGGAGGGACAGAGAAATTTGCCAGCATCCAGCTGTCTTGCGTTCACTTTCACACTTTATTGCCCCGGCAGGCCTGGATGAAGACAAGCCATGGTTCTCCATTTTCCCCATTGACAATGAAGAGCTGGTCTATGGCCGCTGGGAAGACAACATCATCTGGGATGACAATGCGATGGGCAGGGTCTTGATGCCCCCGATCCTGACCCTGGATCCCAACGATGAAAACATCATCCTAGGTAGCATCTACAAAAGTCACTTCCTTGTCTTCTGGCTGGGGGGTGCTGCTTTCTAGGGCCTTCTGGTCTCCTAAGTGGAGAGTGAGTAAACTGAGATGGGAGGCAGCCTCGGTCATCTTCCCAGAACCTGGTTTTAGTTAGCCCTTAACTGGAGTTAGGGGGAGAGTCCGTGAGGCTCGGAGCAAATGCCAAGAATTCTCGGAGCAAATGCCAAGGTTCCTTGGTGGGGCTGTGACAGTTAAACTGTCTTCATATCTTTTCCGTAAGAAACCCTTTTCTTTAAGCATCTTGTGAACGGGAGCGATCTGGCAGCTGGCTGATTCTTAGATTCAGGGCTCCAGGGTCTCTTGTGGTAGCCCAGGTGGGCCTTTGCGGGGTTCATCAACTGGGGGTAAGTGGGAAGAGAGTTTCAGGCCCAGTTTTCTCCTGTGCTCCTCCTAGAAATTCCCGATGAAAAGGAAGAGATGACTCTCAATTCCCCCTCCAAGGAGAACAAGAAAGAGTCTTCTTTGAAGAAAAGCCGGATCCTCTTGGGCAAAACGGGAGTTATTAAGGAAGAGCCCCAGCAGGTTTGAGGGGGGGGCTCTGTTTCTTCTGAAGAAATAGAGCAGGAAGGGGAGGAAATTCTGACTTTTTTTGTTTCCTCCCTTGTGTTTCCACTCCAGAATATGTCTCAGCCAGAAGTGAAGGATCCCTGGAATCTCTCCAATGATGAGTTTTACTACCCCAAACAGCAGGGCCTTCGTGGAACCTTTGGCGGCAACATTATCCAGGTTGGAAACAGATGGTGCTGGGCTTTGCTTGTCTACTTTGCTTGGTTTTGACATAACCCTAACCTAAACCCAGCCATTGGGATTACAAACTGTAGCTCTCAGCTTAACCTATTTGGCACACTTGCTAGTTTTGATTTACCAAACAACCCATAATTAAACCATGGCTTTGCACGATACGTTATGCAATCCAGTTGTGCCAAAGTGCCTTCTTGGGCCTAATGCAAACCTAGCTTTCCGCCAAGGTTTCGCGTGCGGGCACCAGGGACTCGGCTCACGTAACGTGCCCGCAAGATTGGTTTGCAGAACTTGAGGCAAGCAGAGCAGCTTCCTCCCCCTTAGCTGAGGTGATCGACGGGGGCCCAGCTGTTCTTCGGGACATGCCGAAACGTGCCTCTCTCTGCTCTGGTGCAGCACTCGATTCCTGCGGTGGAGCTGCGCCAGCCCTTCTTCCCCACCCACATGGGCCCCATGAAGCTGCGGCAGTGCCACCGGCCGCCCTTGAAGAAGTACTCCTTCGGCACCTTGTCGCAGCCCGGGCCCCACGCGGTGCAGCCGCTGCTGAAGCACATCAAGAAGAAGGCCAAGGTAAGGGCCCGGCCTCCGTGGCTCTGCCAGGAGCCTTGCTCGTCTCGGGGCTTCGGCCTGCAGAGACTCTCGCTCTGCCGCCTGTGCATTGTGTGTTCCTCGTGTTGCACCCAGATGAGAGAGCAGGAGCGCCAGGCCTCTGGCGGTGGGGAGATGTTCTTCATGCGCACCCCCCAGGACCTCACGGGCAAAGATGGTGACCTCATCCTGGCCGAGTACAGTGAGGAGAACGCCCCCTTGATGATGCAGGTTGGCATGGCCACCAAGATCAAGAACTACTACAAGCGGGTGAGTCCAGGCTTGGGCTGCCAGAGCCAGACTTCCCCTGAGGAAGCCCTCGCTCACTCGGCCTTCTTGCTCCTGGCAGAAACCAGGCAAGGACCCTGGCGCCCCGGACTGCAAGTATGGAGAGACGGTGTACTGCCACACTTCCCCCTTCCTGGGCTCCCTTCATCCTGGCCAGCTCCTCCAGGTGAGGCCTCTGGGCGGACTTGCGCTTGGAGACAGCAGTCGCTTTCCCCGG
Organism: Pseudoxyrhopus heterurus; assembly: GCA_032468235.1. Classification (NCBI taxonomy): domain Eukaryota; kingdom Metazoa; phylum Chordata; class Lepidosauria; order Squamata; genus Pseudoxyrhopus; species Pseudoxyrhopus heterurus. The sequence continues at coordinate 33,874 of JANHJO010007680.1, read as the reverse complement.
TTCAGCAGCAGCAGCAGCAGCACCGAGCCAGGGGTTCCTTTGGGGCAGACGGTCGTGCCTGTGGAAAGAGAGCCAAGGGATTTCTAGTCCTTTAATGATAGTTGGGTTTATGGCAGCCAAGGACTTGTGGGCTGATCCACTTGCTCAATTCTATAGTGGTGTGTGTGAAGAGAGAGAGAAGCTGCTTGCTGTGAGATGCTACAAATACTACATCAGTGTGTAAAGCCCAAGGATACTTGATTGAAATAGTAGTCATTGATGATAGCGTAGCGTTCTCAGATGGTTTACAAAGACCAGCCAAATGCAGCTAAGGAGGGTGAGAGCTTCTGAGCTCCTCCTCGGCAGGAAATTAAAAGCAGAAAGGCTGGGAGTCCTGGAGCCACCAGGTTGCAGAGCTGCTGCTGCTGTTCTGGGCGGCTTAAATGGCTCCTTTTGTCTTAGGCATTTGAAAACAATCTCTTCCGGGCTCCGATCTACCTCCACAAGATGCCTGAAACAGACTTCCTCATTATTCGGACACGCCAGGGCTACTACATCCGGGAGCTGGTGGATATCTTTGTGGTGGGCCAGGAGTGTCCTCTCTTCGAAGTCCCCGGCCCCAACTCCAAACGGGCCAATACGCACATCCGAGACTTCCTGCAGGTTTGTTGCTAGGGAAGAGCCCAACTGCAGACCTCCTCAGCAGCTTTTTGGAGAAATGGAAAAAATAATTTGGGAAGGGAGCCATGCCGCTAGCCTCTGCCTGCCACTCACAGCTGGTAAGCGGACTGACCCAGTTTTGAGCAGATTGGCGAGTGGCTCTGCTCTGGCTTGCAGGAGGGCTCGCAGTTTGGAGACAGGACTGAATGCTGCCTTGACTCGCATGGGGACTGGGGACCCCCTTGTGTGGGAGGAGGTGGTGTACAGCAGCCTGGGAGGGAAGGCCCCTTCCGAGGACCGCCTCCCTCTGAGTGTCTGGCTACTTCGCTGCCCTCCTTGCTAGGTCTTCATCTATCGGCTCTTCTGGAAGAGCCGAGACCGACCCCGGAGAATCCGCATGGAGGATATTAAGAAGGCGTTTCCTTCCCACTCCGAGAGCAGCATCCGGAAGCGGCTGAAGCTCTGTGCAGATTTCAAGCGCACCGGTAGGCAAGCATGGTCTGATCTTCCACCTCAGAGACAGGCATGCGGCTGCCCTTCCTCCTCCTCCTCCTCCTCTTCCTCCTCTCTCCTGGCCAGGCTCACGGGGGGCTGTTGCTTCCTCAGGGCTGGACTCCAACTGGTGGGTCCTGAAACCCGACTTCCGGCTGCCAACCGAGGAGGAAATCCGAGCGATGGTCTCTCCGGAGCAGTGCTGTGCCTATTACAGCATGATTTCTGCTGAGCAGCGCCTCAAGGTGAGCTGTGTCCAGGGGTTCGGAGGCTTTGGGGATCACCATCCTCTGGCTTCAGGCATCATTTTAACCTTCCCCGTGATCTGCTTCTTGGGCTTATTTTAAGGTCTGTACTTGCCCATTTGCAGTTTAATGCCATGTGTGAGTCTGTAGGGTTTTTTTCTTCTTCATCAAACCATGATTTCAAAATCCTGGTTTAGTATGTTCTCAGCAAGTTGGAGGAAAGAGAAGCCTCACTTTGCTTCTTGGGTCTCTGGTGTCCCACCAGGCCTTCAGTGCTGCTTCCCTTTGGCTGCGGGGAGAAGCAGCGCACGTCCCCTGGGCTGTTCTACGAGAGCTGAAAGGGGCCTGAGAGCAGGTCGCTTGGTCTGCCGGCTGGCGCCCTGCAGGGGAGGGGAGGGCAAGCACAGGTGTGGGTCGAGGTGGGACCTCCTGGAGCTGCAGCCCTGCGTGGAGAAAGGCTGTCTCCCCTTCCGCCCTCGATGGGTCTCTTAGCAGGGGTCTCTGTCTCCTTCTCAGGATGCAGGTTACGGAGAGAAATCCTTTTTTGCCCCCGAAGAAGAGAACGAGGAGGATTTCCAGATGAAGATAGATGACGAGGTAGAGCAAAGGACGGCTGGGCCCCCGAGGGCCGGGGTGGGGGGCGCGTGTTCTCAGCCGGACTCTTGGAGGAGCCCTTCTGCCTCTCTCCCATGTTGGTTCCGCTTAGGTGCGCACAGCGCCCTGGAACACCACCCGGGCTTTTATTGCGGCCATGAAAGGGAAATGCCTCCTGGAAGTCACCGGAGTAGCGGACCCGACTGGCTGTGGCGAAGGCTTCTCCTACGTCAAGATCCCGAACAAGCCGACACAGCAGAAGGTTAGTGGAGGACCCAGATGGCCAGGGGCTGCCCTGCCCCCAGGAGAGCCTGGGCAGGCCCTGGGGTCCCTCCTGGCCGGATCCTGAAGCTGCTGGGGTTCTGGAGCCCTTGAAATAAAGGGCTGAGACGGGGATGGAAGCTCCTGGCTCTTTTTCCAGCAGGATGACAAGGAGCCACAACCGGTGAAGAAGACGGTCACAGGGACAGACGCCGATCTCCGGCGCTTATCCCTGAAAAACGCCAAGCAGCTCTTGCGCAAGTTTGGAGTCCCCGAAGAGGAGGTGGGTGCGGGCAGGGGGCTTGCTCCTCTGGGTTGCGCCTCTACGGGGCCTCCAGAGCCAACGGCTCTCCTTCCTCAGATCAAGAAGCTTTCCCGCTGGGAGGTGATCGACGTCGTGCGGACAATGTCCACTGAGCAGGCCCGCTCAGGCGAGGGTCCCATGAGTAAGTTTGCCCGAGGGTCCCGCTTCTCTGTGGCAGAACACCAGGAGCGGTACAAGGAGGAATGCCAGCGCATCTTTGACTTGCAGACCAAGTGAGTAGTCTTCCGGGGG
>JANHJO010007680.1:3895-19497 GCA_032468235.1 Pseudoxyrhopus heterurus | reverse complement strand
GGGGGTCAGCACCGTTGCCCCCCCCCCTCCGTCGAGGAGAGGCAGCCATTTTGCGCTCCATCGGAGGGCGGGGGGGGGCACATTTTCCTCCCCGTCAGCGATCGCCCCGCCCCTCCCGCCTCCCATAAGGGAGGGGGAGGCTCGCCGACCAGCTAAGGCGCATGCGTTCTGCGCAGTGAAGCGTCCGGCGGAGGAGTACAGAGACGGTGCCGGGAAGCGGCGATTCTAGCTCGGCCCGTCGGAAGAGCGGCGGTCAGGAGGCCGCGGATTCCGCAGCGCGCTCCCCGCAAACCTCGCCCTTGCGGGAGGGGACCACATTGCCCCCCGCCCCGAAGTCCAGGGACTATTTCGTGGAGAGGCGAAAGACGATCCGGCGAGGCGCTTCGGTCAGGCGCCGTCTCCTTGCGCGCCGCCATTTCGGGAGCCGCAGCCTGAGGAGGCGCGAGGGAGCCGGCGGGGGGCGAGGCCGATTGCCAGCCAGGCGGTTGCCGGAGCCATGGCGGCGTCCGTGGGGAACGTGGCCGACAGCACAGGTACCTGTCGCCGCGCCTCCCGCCGTCCGCGGGGTGGGAACCGTCGCCTGGGCTCCGTGGCGCCAGCGGCGGTTCCGAGAAGGCCTCTGCCCGGGCTGCGGGCGTGGGGGATGGGGCGCGTCACGAGGCGGGAGCGGGCAGCCGCCGGGAAGAGCCGCCGGGGCGCCGAGCCTTGAGCAGAAGCGGCCCTTCGTGGTCGCCGTGAGGGGAGCCCTTCGGCCTGGGGGCAGCCGGGCGTTTTTCCCGAGGTGCGGCAGGAGCACGTGGGGGCTCCTCGGGCAGCAGCTAAGAAAACCACCCGGCCGCGGAAGGACGAGGATGATGGGCCGCCGGCTTTTCGGGCGGGGGGGGGCTTCGCTGATGGGCCGCGTGGAGGGGGGGCAGATGCCGGACCCCGCGTGCACATGCGCAGTCGGCCCGTGCGGTGTTTTTCCAGCGCTGGCCCGGAGGAGCGCTTCGTCGTCGTCGTCGTCGTCCTCCTGCGGCCGCCCCGGAACGGCCCCGTGCAGCCTCTGGGCAGCCAAGGGTGCCTTTGGGGCTCCCTCGCTGCACAGCTCCCTTCCCAACAAAATGGTGGTTGTGGCTTAACGGTGGTCGGAGAACCTTCCTTCTTCCCAGAGGACGGTCAAGGCGAGTCCTGGCAGGCTCGGGCCCTCGTGGGGGCTTCCCCTTCTGTTTTCAGTGCCCCCCCAGGGCGGCCTATCCAGGGCGGCAGCGGCTGTTGGCTCACGGCCTTGGGGCTGGGCCCTTCGTAGGGCCACATGTGGCTAGTAGATAAGGGTAGTGCCAGCTCTGGGGCAAGTTTGGCTTCTTACGATAACCAAAACAAATTCATGTAGTATAATGCACACAAATGAAAATAATGGAATATTGTATAATTTTTCATTCTTCAACATTTCAAATAGCATAACTACAATATAAAGGAAATTTCCTAATACATGTATAAAGATTAGTGTGTGGTCTTAGCACCTCTATGCGGTGTGGCTCTTCCCCCCCCAGATGATAACCTTTCTTCCTATAACACTTCTTTTTAATTTAGCTTGCATAGCAAGGAGATAAAGAATAGCCCTTGTATTTGAGGTGCTTGTATTCAGTTCCTACTTCACTGTTGTAGACATGTGAAATGCTATGGATGTTTTCCTCCTAGGGTTTCTGAATGAATTTTTAATGAATAGAATCTTACTGCTGCATTACATAATTGTATAAGGTTGTTCTCAAGTGGCTAAAGAGTTGAAGACAGTTCAAAATTAGCCAAGAAATTCTTGCTATTGAATATATCTTGGGCAAATGACTTTTACCTGCCTTTTACAGATATGATTATATGCTAGGTAGTAGTGGAATAAATCACTTTGGGAAGATTACAAATTGTTCAGATGAAAAACAGCTAAAGGAAAAAGAATTGGTCTCTTTGCTCTACAATTTCTGTGTGGGCCCCAGTATTAAGCAGCTTCTAGTCCCTTGAGGGCTGTGATAATCAGCGGTTTTTTTAAAAAAGTTGTGTTTTTTTTTTAAATAAAGATATGATGCTGTTGAAATTGCATTACTTTTTTAAAGTGTGGACATTCTGATTCCGTGACTTATTTGCTAACTTACCATCTTGATGGAAAATTACAGAGAAGTGTTGTGCAAGTTTTTATGAGGCTTTTTGCAAAGCTTGTGCAAATCTTCCTTTTCTTCTCTGAAGATAACATCTTTGAGTTCAGCTTCTGGTCAAACTACTACTTGGCTTATTTACTATTTGTAATACTGTAGTTTATGATAAATAATTCACTTCAGTTCATAACAGTTTATTTGACTTGAATTAATTTTAGGCATTGTTTCATTCAGTGTTTTAATTTTCAAGGATATTAGAAAAATCTGATTCCTAGTCCAGCAAATGTTGAGTTTCATGATCTCCCCTTATGATTTTATTGGGGAGAAAATATTGCTCTGGAGTTGACAACAGATGATGAACACACAGGAAAACTAATGGTCTGTAGCTTTCTCTGAACAAAGTCTGGAGGTCTTCTCAGCAATGTTAAGTTTATTTGGCGGATAACAATACCTACTGTATGCGATCATTTCATTGCATGGAATCATGTTTTTATTTTCTTACCTGGAACATTTTGATTTTACCATTAAGACTTGTGTTGAATGATGGTATATTCCTAACATTGGCCTGTTTTAAAAAAGTGTGTCTGTGAAAGATTGCCACGGAGCCTAAAACAGATAGTCTGGGTCATGGCTGAGGCAAAGCTGAAGATGCTAAGATTGGGGGCGAGCGAGTAATTAGTCAAGGAAAAGATCGAGGGACGTCTTAGAAGCTTGACAATTACCATCATTCACCATTAAGTTAGGAAGTCATATGTCTCTGTCTTCAATCATCAAATACCCCTTGGATGTTGGCATTTCATCTTTTAATTTGTGCATCATTGTTTACCCATTTTTTATTATCCATTGTTTATCCATTTTCTAACTTTTTGTTTTCCTTCCCCCTCCCCTGAATGTTTTGGTGATTCTTCAGAACCAACGAAACGTATGCTTTCCTTCCAAGGGTTAGCGGAGTTGGCTCACCGGGAGTATCAAGCAGGAGATTTTGAAGCAGCCGAGAGGCACTGCATGCAGCTTTGGCGCCAAGAACCTGACAACACGGGGGTGCTCTTACTGCTCTCCTCCATTCACTTCCAGTGCCGCAGACTGGACAGGTAAGGAAGCTGGTGCCTTTCTGCCCATTGCTTAGAAAGACAGGCTCTGGGCACCAGGATGGCATTCTGATGCTCCCACTCAACTCTCCCTAAAGTTTTCTGCATTGTTTAAATTTGATGGAACATTTCAGAATATACTAAATAAACAGGAAGCCCCATTGCAAGAACATCCTACCCTCAACTAAAGTTTCTGGTAACAAGAAGTGTTGAACTGGAAGAGAATGTTTCTGAACCAGCCGCTTCTCAGGAATCCCAAAATAATACAGTATTAAAAAGTGCATCTCACGTTAGATGACACATCAGTTTGTGTGTATGTGTCTGTGTGAAAAGGTCTCATTGTTCTGGAAAATACCAGAACAATGGTATGACGGGTATCACAATTTGTGTGACAGAAGTTTTCTGTGTTTGTCTTATTACTGTAATACATAATGAAAGACACATCATGTATCAGCAGTCCCTGATTCTTAAGGCCGTGCATATGAGATTACGATTGCTGCTGCTGCAGTAATTGTTGAGAAGGAGACAAGACAGTGCCCTGTGCCAGTGCTCTAGATTAAGGTAGCTTTTGCTCAGTGTTCTCTTCAGGATGCTTTAAGTGGAAACCCAACTTCTCTACCTATCTCCAGGGCTCACTGGAAGGAATAAGATTAAAATTGGCTTCCGTGGAAGAAGTGAATGTGTGTAGCCTGTCACAGCTACTCAATTGTGTAGCCTTCAGGCTCAAAAAGATGGACAGGGGTGCTCTAATGAGTGGCAGTTCACTCTGGCCACCTGCAGGCAATTTTTTTTTTTAATCCACAATTAAAATTACCTTTTCAAATGTTGAACTTGGATTCTGTTGATCTTAAACTGTCAAAGATCCAGTGAATAATTACTACTTTGATAAAGGCACCTTAAACCTTCACTTTGTCTTCTCCAGGTCTGCTCACTTCAGCACTTTGGCGATCAAGCAGAATCCCTTATTGGCAGAAGCCTACTCCAATCTGGGAAATGTGTACAAGGAACGTGGACAGCTGCAGGAGGCCATCGAACACTACCGGCATGCTCTTCGCCTCAAGCCAGACTTCATTGATGGATACATTAACCTCGCTGCTGCTTTGGTAGCTGCAGGAGACATGGAAGGGGCAGTGCAGGCCTACGTTTCTGCCCTGCAGTACAACCCTGTGAGTAGAGATGGTGCCGATTTCTCGGAAAAGCTTTTTTCCCCAAAAGAAGTTTGGAAAGGCCCTTCAAGGTTGCACTTAAAAGACCTTCATTGCTATGGGGTGACAGTAGTGCACTTCTGGTTTCTCTGTGGGTGGACCGTTGATCTTTGCGTGAACCAGCATTCCCCAGTGTGGTGCCCTTGAGAAGCCCTTGGGTAACAGCTCCTGTCCATCCTGTTGGGAGAATTGGTATTCGGACGGGTTTCTGTTCGCTCTCCTTCACTGCTGCTTGCTTGAGCAGCTTGTTCCCATCTTCTGCAAGGACAGGTGCCACCCATTAATTTAGGCATCTCTCCCACTCATCCCGTACTTCCAAGTACGGTTCCCAGTATTTTCTCAGTTCCCAGTAAATTCCAACATGTAGTACATAAGCTGTGTGGTGAAAGCTATATGAAAGTCTATTATCCAGCAGGATAATTTTATAGAGATGTGTTGTTTGCAGATTTGCTTTATGATTCCAACTTACGAGCCCTCCCCTTTACAGAAGATTATTAAAAGTACCCTAGAAACTTATTTGATTAGGTTTTTTTTATTGCAGTAGTCTCATTTTCCATTTCTGGATCTGTTGATCTGGATCGGCTGTGCTGGTGGTGACAGAACCCATTTGCTTTTCAGGACTTGTACTGTGTGCGTAGTGACCTGGGGAATCTGCTCAAAGCCCTGGGTCGCTTGGAAGAAGCCAAGGTAGGTGTTCTGTAGAATCAGTCTTTTGAACAATGTGAACGCTTGCACCAAGTCTTCCATTCTCCGCTGACCTCCAAGAGTCCCAAGACGTGGCTGAAAGCTGAAGGCTCTGAATTGCCCCAGAGTAGTGGCAGGGCAAGATATGGCATGCCCGTGTTACCCCTTGCTTTAAGGCGAGAAATTGAACACTGAGTCTTGCTGCAGAACTAGACTACCCATTATGGTGAAGTGACTGGCAGGGGCGCCACTACTCTCTGATCTGGAAATAACATGGGTCCCAAACTGAGGCTTGCCTGCTGATGCCAAGCCAGTGACTTAGTCCGTGCTTCCTGTGAATGCTCTTCTAAAGTCCTTTGTGGCTTGTAAGTGTAGAAGAACCTTATCAAATGTTACCCTATGAATATGGCATTAAAGAGATTATTTAACCCTTCCCCTCCCCCTGCCCCCACATGGTTCATGGAAGAAAGGCTAGCAAACAGCATTGTTGCAGTTGGGGTCTTCGAATCAGTTATTTTTGCCCAAATGTTGAATAAAAGTGTTGGTTTGCTTGGAAAATGACCTGATCAAAGAAAAACTTGCTACATTAAGTGGAAAGGTGGCTTTTAGCAGTCTGGTTTCCAACCAAGAATTTGAATGGGTTTCGAGGCTCTTGGCATGACAAAAACTTAGAATGCAAAAAAATGAAAAGAACAACCGGGAATTGTCTTGTTACAAGCCACCTTACGCATTTGCGCAGCAGGGGTGAGGAGTGTGGAGGAACCAGAAGGACCTCCGCGGCAGTCCTTCGCTTCAAGCCCCGCGCGCATGCTACCAAGTGGAGTGTATGGAGAGTGTAGCTGTCTGGCTGACTGCTGTGCCTCTGGGTGGGGGAGGGGATTTGGCTTGCCTGAAGGGCTGGCGGTTGGGCCCTGCAAGCTGGGCCATGTAGCTGCCCTGGAAACAGATGCTGGTGGGAGTGAAATGTCTTTTTGAGAAGACCAGCGATGCGCAGCCTGTCGGGTGGACAGCTAACATGAACTGCACTTCACTGCGGCTTTTAGTGTGACTGGTATAGGCCAAGACACTGCGCCTGCCTTAGGTTGCTGACCTCTTTATTTCAGAGCTTGGAGACACCTAGTTTGAAAGTATGACTCTTGTTTCTGTGAAAATTCCACTAAAAAAGGGCAAGATAACAAAAGACGTCAAGATAATACACATATACTTGAAATAAATTGCAATGTATTTCTTTGGCTGTCAGTGCATTTGTAAGATCAAACCAGCAAGAATATTTGCTATTTCAAGTAAAATGTAAGTTTTGTGGAAATTTCAGAGCCTTTCTTCCAAATGCCCTGCTGTTTGCAGTTTCCCCAATTAACCCCTTCCCGTCTGCATGTCTCCCATGTTACAGAAAACTGTCCTGAACCCTTGTGTTAGACATATCCAGAGATTTTCAATTGCTTTGTTGAACTTTTTACTAATGATCTTGTTTTATTTTCTCTCTTGTTTTTGGTTTTTCACCATTGATATTGTATTTAGAAGGTTTCAGGTGGGTGAAACCTCCTATTCCATGCGTAAGGTGCCTCGCTGAAGGGAGCTCGAGGCCTGGATCTAGGGCAGACACACTCCTCCTCCTCCTCTTCCAGCAAGGAACGCACCGAAAACTCACATGAGAAATATGGTAACGGGTTTGTAACTGCCACAGCAAAACCATTTGCCTCCATGCCTGAATCTTCTGTCTTGTGGCTTCAGAAATAGTTTAAGTATTTAATGTACAACAAATAATGTTAGAGAATATTTTATAGTCCTAGCCACAATTCTTTCAAAGATATATTGTAAAAGTAAATTAAAGATTAAAAAAAAAATAATTGGAGTTACTATAGTTAAAGCTTCTAACTCTTCCTGGTTGTTCATTTTTTTCCTTTTTCTTCTTTGTTTGGATTGCAGCGTTCTGCTCTTCTGATGATGCTGCGCTGTGATCCTGCAGTAGCGCAAAGGCTGCGCAGCGGAAATGCGCCTTGCGTGCGATTGCGCCCTTGTGAATGGTTGATCAGATACGATTCATCTCTAACTGCGTGGCTTCCCAAACCCTGTGCTGTAGGACTTTCGATACAATTGGCTTTGCAACTGCAATCAGATTTCAGTCAAAAATTGAACACTTAACAGTTTTCACAGAGGCCACTCTGGTAGATTAATCTGTCTGCCTGGCCGTTCACAGTCTCCGGGGCCGTTCTACACAGTGCAGTTTGCAGCGATAGCGCAGCGGCGCGCTGTTAGGGAGCGCTTGCGGCGTCTTGCGCTTGCATTGCAGGGACCTGAACCTTTGGGCAAACCTGGTATTTGAGGTTTTAGAAGCTGAAGGCGGCGCCGAGTTGTGGAGAAAGGCAGGATCAGAGCAGAGCCCTGGAGTGGAGAGGGGCTGTCCCCTTCAAGGCACCTGTTGCATGTGCTGCCTGTTTCCGGTGGCGGCTTTGGAAAGGCCTGGCCGAGCGTCATCCAGCTGCTTTAGATGTGTTCTGCTCCGCTTGTTTTCCAAGCCATGGTGTTAAAAGTTGCTTCAGCAGTTGATGCTTTGGATTTCACGGGGATGCGGTGACCCTGCAGGGAGGGAGGGGGGACTGGGAATTTCCTGGGCTGAGTAAGGGTTGTGATGCGCAGATCAGTCTAACTGAGGATGGTGGGTTTGCCCTCAGGTTTTGGTTTGCGCCAGCGCAGGATCAGCCAGCTGTTTACAACCCTTTAGTTTTGGCGCAAGCAAGCCTATACTGCAGGATCACTTTTGGCGGGTTGGAGAAGGTATACTAACGATGTTTTTCTCAATTTTCTTTGTGCAATTATTCCCTCCCCTTGTATCTATCTTTGACCCTTCCAAGGCCTGTTATTTGAAGGCAATTGAAACGCAACCCAATTTTGCAGTTGCATGGAGTAACCTTGGCTGTGTGTTCAATGCTCAAGGAGAAATCTGGCTTGCCATTCATCACTTTGAAAAGGTAACTGTTTGGGAGTGTTAACATTTCATTTTGAAAACACTTAACACAGGGAAAGAGCCTGGCTACCTGGGACAAAAGCTGGGTGTGAATTTGTGCCTTTATACATGGTCTGCATGCCTCAAAATTGATGCCTTATTAGAAGCGATCAGGAAGAAAAATGGCTTTTGGAACTCCTGGATATTTATCACTTCCAAGCTTTGGGAAGGATGATAATGAAGAGAAGGGAGGCCTGCAGTGTGATAATCACAATAGAAATGGGTGGTGGCTGTGTAGTCCTCCTGTTGTTTCATGTAAAACTTACTATAGGACAAACCTTATTCCCAACCTCTTCGATGTGAGTTTGTGTATCAGGATATGCTGCCCCAAGGAGTGAGCGTATGTGTTGTCAATGTCCTTGAAAAACTTGCATCTTTTCCTGGGCTCACATGATAGCCATTTGTTCGGGCACCTATCAGTGACCCTTAACCAGAGATTCTACGCAACTGTACAAGCCCAGGGAAGATGGAGCTTCTTTAAGGAGGTGCCATGTTCAGCTTGCTAACTTTGGATTTCAACCACAGCGTATCTTTACTTTCCTATATCTATGTATGTAGTCATATGAGCAGGTGAGCTAGAGAGAGGAGATGAAAGAAACTTCCCAGGGACGCGGCCTTCAAATGTGATTTCAGAATTGCCTTTGCTTCAGTAGGAAGCAGAGTCAGCTGGTCTAAAGCAGGCCTCTTATGGTTGTTGTCTATTTTCTAAGGCTGTGACCCTTGACCCAAACTTCTTGGATGCTTACATCAATCTGGGGAATGTCTTGAAGGAAGCCCGGATATTTGACAGGTAATCCAACAAAATCTATCCTCCCCAGGCTTAGGGCTTGGCTTTCTGGTGGTGGGCCAAGGCAGCCTTTTGTGCAATGCTCCCCGAGGATCATCAGCTTGATTTGTAGTGTCTCGTTCTAGAGCTGTTGCAGCCTACCTAAGAGCCCTGAGCCTGAGTCCAAACCATGCGGTTGTGCACGGCAACTTGGCCTGCGTCTATTATGAACAGGGGCTGATCGACTTGGCCATAGACACCTACAAGCGTGCCATTGAGCTGCAGCCGCACTTCCCCGATGCTTACTGCAACCTGGCCAACGCCCTTAAGGAGAAAGGCAGCGTAAGACACTGTTTCTCACTGGCCAGGGTGGGCCTGGTTGCATCGTAGAAGCTTTGGCTCCAGTTTTGGAAGGAGTGTGGTCCTTCTCTCTTTTTTAAAATTCTAAACTTAGTGTAATCTGTGTCAACAGGTTGCTGAAGCAGAGGAATGTTACAACACAGCCCTTCGTCTGTGTCCCACTCACGCAGATTCCCTCAATAACCTGGCAAACATCAAGCGGGAACAAGGAAATATCGAGGAGGCTGTTCGCCTCTACCGTAAAGCTCTTGAGGTCAGCTTGTCAATCATTATCCATGACATTCAGCCTCAAACTTGCGCCTAGAAGCCTGGCCCACCTTCCTTTAATTTGGTAGCGATAAATTGTAGAAACAAAAGCTAAGAATGTTAGCTTGGGAAAGGAGGGAGATTATTCTCTACAATTTTGTATTCCTCTTGGAAAGGATTACATTTTACTTCTGTTTCTACGGGGCCTCTGCTGGGAGATTGAAAATCCCTCTCCTCTCCCTGGCCAGTTAATGCAGGAAGAGAAGGATCAGAGAGCAGGAAAGGTAGAAGGGAAGGGCTGCGTGTGGGAGAAGTACAACTTGGTGAGTCAAGCAGAGGGTGGGATGATCAATTCACAGCACACTGTGGGTCTGGGCAGCTCCAGGAAGACATGGGGTATGTCACTCAATATACCCAAATTATTTTTCAGTACTTTTTAAGTTAAAATGATACAAAAGTGATTTGGATCCTAGAGACTGTGGGATTTTCTTGGAAGAACTAAGGCCATCTTTCCTGCAGGTTTTCCCAGAATTTGCAGCTGCCCATTCCAATTTAGCAAGTGTTCTACAGCAGCAGGGAAAGCTGCAGGAGGCACTCATGCATTACAAGGAAGCTATCAGGTAAGGCTTTAAACTTTTGGAATGGCTGGGAATTGACCAGGATTCTTCTGCTGCGAACGGTGCCCTTCCTTACACCCCCCTTCGCCTTTTCTGTGATGTAGAATCAGCCCCACGTTTGCCGATGCCTACTCCAACATGGGGAACACCTTAAAGGAGATGCAGGATGTCCAGGGCGCCCTGCAGTGCTACACACGGGCCATCCAGATAAACCCTGCCTTTGCTGATGCCCACAGCAACCTGGCTTCCATCCACAAGGTAGGCCTGGTCTGGTCCAGGTCAGGTCTGGTCTGGTGGCCGTGGCATCCAGCAGCTGTCGTCACGTAGCTCCTCTTCCTCTGCTTCCAGGATTCGGGGAACATACCGGAGGCCATTGCTTCATATCGCACTGCTCTGAAACTGAAACCCGACTTCCCTGATGCCTACTGCAATTTGGCCCACTGCTTGCAGGTAAGGAGACTCGGTTGCATTCTTGGGAAATCGGGGAGCTTTTCCGTATTTGCAAGCTACACAGACAGCGGCTTTTTCTTTTTAAGATTGTTTGTGACTGGACCGATTATGATGAACGAATGAAGAAGCTGGTTACCATAGTTGCTGATCAGCTGGAGAAGAACCGTCTCCCTTCCGTCCACCCTCATCACAGCATGCTCTACCCGTTGTCTCATAACTTCCGAAAGGCTATTGCGGAGCGACATGGAAACCTCTGTCTGGACAAGGTGGGGTCGACTCTCAGAAACTTCCCAGCATTCACTCCTTCAGGCTTGGAAGGAGGGGGGGGGCCCTTTTAATGCACTTAAGTAACTGCTATTTTTTTTCCTTGCCAGATCAATGTGCTTCACAAGCCCCCATATGAACATCCTAAGGAGTTGAAGGCCAGCGAAGGCCGGCTCCGTGTGGGCTACGTCAGCTCTGACTTTGGGAATCACCCCACGTCGCACCTCATGCAGTCAATCCCAGGCATGCACAACCCGGACAAATTTGAGGTAATGGGGCTTTTGAGGAAGTTGGCACCTTGCTTGACTCCAATAGGATGTCCTGACCTGGAAGTTGCAGTGGTGGGTTGCACCCCTTATAAATGCAGCCCTCTTTGATCACGTGCTGTGGAAAGCAGCCTCTGGGATCGTGGGTCCCAAACATTGCAATGTTGCTCCCTTCTAGGTGTTTTGCTACGCACTGAGCCCTGACGATGGCACAAACTTCCGAGTAAAAGTGATGGCTGAAGCAAATCATTTCACTGATTTATCTCAGGTAAGAGCGATTCCCAGGGTATAGAAGCTCTGAATGTCGGGGCCTGAGCATGGGAAGCTTCATAGAACAGCATGACTTTGTGGTAAAGGTGGCAGGGCGTTGTCTTCAGCTGGAGAGGAAAATGACATTAGTTCCAGTGTTGAGCAACACAATATGAAGGACAAATCATGCGCTCTAGTAGTTAACAACCGTGGCAATTAAAGGCTAGGCTCTGGCATTCAGAATAACCGGTCCATGTTTATGCTTGGTGATTTAGAAGTTGCAGCAAAATCTATTTTTGGAAAACAAAGTCAGATGTTGCCCTGATAATCTCAGTCCATTCATGAATGTTAAACAAAGCACAAAGGTGGCTTAGCAGTGTGCTTTAATTTTGGCTCCCTAGGTTCCGTGCAATGGGAAAGCTGCTGATCGTATCCACCAGGACGGCATACATATCCTCATTAACATGAATGGCTACACCAAGGGAGCCCGGAATGAGCTGTTTGCCCTCAGGCCAGCGCCAATCCAGGTAACGCAGTCGCTTCAGATGCTTCTGGTCAAATGCGATATTGGGCTTCTTTCTGTGAAAATTACCTTCTACTTCCTTCGGACTTTGTTTCGTATGAGGGGTAGGCGAATTTTGTCCAGACTATTTTACAATGCATAATAAAAACTGTTTGTTCTGCTTTGATGTTGGGCCACAGGGGAATGGCCCAAATTTCATGTTACAAGTAGACTGTCTTTAGATATTCTTGCTTGCCATACAGAGATTATAGAGACAATTTATCTAGCATATTTAAGACTATAAACAGGGTTTTTTTTTTAAAAAAAAAACTTGCGTTCTTATCAACTAAACATATACATCAGCTCTATGTTGTCTCCTGAAATTTTCTGAAATAAGTTTTTATGGCTGGTTGTGATCATTGCTATTTTGTGAATATAAAATGTGAGTGTTTTCAGGACACTGTTGGGGTTGTGGGGTGACCCATTTCATCTTCACTTCCAGGCAATGTGGCTGGGCTATCCAGGGACAAGCGGCGCCTTATTCATGGATTACATCATCACAGACAGAGAAACTTCACCCATAGAAGTCACTGAGCAGTACTCCGAAAAGCTGGCTTACATGCCCAATACGTTCTTCATTGGAGATCACGCGAACATGTTCCCACACCTGAAGGTACGGTGGGGGTCAGCGAGCAAGGCTAGAGTCGGCCAGCTTCGTTTCTCTCAGTGCTTCCTCTGAAGTAACAGAAGCCTCAATTCCAGCCTTCTCAAAGCATTTCTTTTCTTTCAGAAAAAAGCAGTTATTGACTTCAAATCAAATGGGCATATTTATGATAACCGAATTGTTCTGAATGGCATTGATCTAAAGGCCTTCCTGGACAGCCTACCTGATGTAAAAATAGTAAAGGTGAGGCATGAACCATCTTGTAGAAGGTTGCAAATGGGGAAATGAAAAGGCTTAACCTACCAAGGAAGGGGAGGGGGATATGAAGTTCGACTGGTTAGATTTTATTCTTGGCTGCTTCCTCTTTCTGAAGACAAATGAGGTTTGTTTCTCCTGGCTTCCAGATGAAATGTCCTGATGGAGGAGACAACGTAGACATCAGTGCTGGTCTCAGCATGCCTGTCATCCCCATGAACACGATTGCGGAAGCTGTGATTGATATGATAAACCGAGGGCAAATTCAGATAACAATAAACGGATTCAACATTAGCAATGGATTAGCAACTACCCAGGTGAGAGTCTGTCTCCCGCCTCCTGTTTTGGGATTCTGGAGGGAGGAAGAGGGAGCTGCCTTGTGGAAGGAAGGCAGTAGAGGAAGGCCTGCAGGTCGGAGGCCCGATGGCTCAACAGCCAGCCTGAGTGAATTCTTCCATTTAGATCAACAACAAAGCTGCAACTGGTGAGGAGGTTCCACGCACCATCATTGTCACCACTCGATCCCAATATGGGCTGCCTGAAGATTCAGTTGTCTATTGCAACTTCAATCAGCTCTATAAGATTGACCCGTCCACTCTGCAAATGTGGGCTAATGTGAGTAATTGGGTGTGGTCTCTCTGGGTTCTTTTTTAAAACATGGAGTTTTGTCTAGGTTATGTTGCATGTGCCTAAAACCCCTCGTTTTGTCTTTCCTGCCTTTAGATCCTGAAGCGAGTTCCAAACAGTGTTTTATGGCTGCTGCGATTCCCAGCCGTGGGGGAGCCAAATATCCAGCAGTATGCTCAGAACATGGGCCTGCCCCAGAACCGCATCATCTTCTCCCCTGTTGCTCCCAAAGAAGAGCATGTGAGGAGGGGCCAGCTGGCCGATGTCTGCCTCGACACTCCCCTTTGTAACGGCCACACCACAGGGATGGACGTGCTCTGGGCTGGGACTCCAATGGTCACAATGCCAGGTAAGGGGGGAGGGGGTGCTCTGCCCCTCCGGCCCCTTCCTCAATCGGTCAGGAAAGCTGTGAGCATCTTGCCTTTTGCTTCCAGGAGAGACGCTGGCCTCCCGGGTGGCAGCCTCCCAGCTGACTTGCCTGGGCTGCCCTGAACTCATCGCAAAGAGTCGGCAGGAATATGAAGACATCGCGGTGAAACTGGGGACAGATCCAGAATAGTAAGTGTGTTTCCGAGGAGTGGGGACCCCAGTGTGGGTTCAGTCCTGAAAGCGCAGCATATTCCGTCCAAGAGGCCTGGAGGAACAAACGCCTGGGCCAAATAGTGGGACGGTGAGGAAGGGTGGGCTTCTAATCCCTGGGGGTTTGTTCCCCCCCTGCAGCCTGAAGAAGATTCGTGGCAAGGTCTGGAAGCAGAGAATATCCAGCCCCCTGTTCAACACCAAGCAGTACACGATGGAGTTGGAGCGGCTTTATCTCCAGATGTGGGAGCACTGTGCAGCTGGCAACAAGCCGGAGCACATCATCAGTTCCCTGGAGAGTGGCGAATCTGCCTAAGTCGCCGGTGTGTGGAAGCTGTCAGGAGGCTCCTGAGCAGAGGCCGCCACCAGGCACTTGGCCTCTGCTTCCTCTGCCTGGAACTCCTAGCAGAAAGGATCTGTGGTTGGAACTGGAGAGCACAGCCGGACTTCCCTCCTGCATGACGGAAGAGGTGGACCTGCCTGTCCTGGCCGAAGCGCCTGCCGCTCAGCTCCGATGGGCGTCTCTGGGCTGGGCTTTATCAGGAAGGGTGTGGGACAGCCAGGCAGCTGCCAATGGATTGATTCCGTTTTCCTAGAAGTTAGATCTTCCTTCGTGGATTGGAACTGGAGCTTTTTTTAAAGATTGGTTTTCGGGTATTCCTGTTGGCGCACATGTGGGTCTGACAAGGTTTCCAGCTAGTTTGAGTTGCTCCTCCCTGAGAATCTCTGCTGGTGAAGCTTTTTTACGGGTTTTATAAACCACTTGAGCCAACATCAGCCTCCTTAATGTCTGACACGTCTCTTAGGCTTTGTGTGCCGACTCGGATGAGGGCTTTTTTTAAAGCCGCCTCTTGTCTGTTCACTTCAGAACAGCACACTTCTCTGTAGGAAAGATAAATTGAATTTAAAATGTGGTCTCCCTGTCTCTCCCTGGAATACGTGGAGAAACCCAACCTGGTGCCAAATGCTTTCCCTTCAGGAAAAATAATTATGTATGGAGTTGCCCAGACTTGAAAAATAAAGCTCTGGTTTGACCAGGTTGACCCATAGATGGGGGTCCGCCCCTTCCTCCACAGGGCAATTGTGTGCAGGGCAGCCGGCCTCTTGGCCTGCCTTGGAGGCCCCCTTACTAAATGAAGCCCCTCTTGACTAGCAGAAATGCAACCCCAGGTAAGTATGGATTTCCCTTTCGGTGTCTCTGCCTCCTTTCACTGCACAGGGAGCATGCAGGCTGGAAAGGCAGAACTGAACAGGCAGGAAAAAGAGGACCCCTCCCCACTTAATCATCCTCTGAATGAATGGCTCCGGTGCTGCGTTTGGGGGGGGGGCTTGATGGCTCCAAAGAGGGCTTTTGTTTCTGCTGGGAGGGGCCCTCGGAGACCCCCACCCCATGCAGCACCTGCCCTGGTGGAGGCAGAGACCTCCAAGCCCTGCCTGTGTTGGGGGGGGGGGCAGAGGTGGGCATGGCCGCCTGCGTCCTGGACAGAGTCACCCCTGGGGGAGGGGCAGAAGAGCCCCTCCGGGAGGGAAAGCGGGTGGGACTCTGCTTGCTCGTGTACCAGCCTTTGTGTCCGGATGCGTGTCTGACAAATACAGATGAAATCACTGGTGCCCGTCTCTGCCTCTTTTCTCGGCGGGGGAGGGGCGGGG
>JANHJO010007679.1:3341-22098 GCA_032468235.1 Pseudoxyrhopus heterurus | reverse complement strand
GTTCTGTGGGTGTGGCTTGGTTTGGTGGGCATGGCTAGGTGGTCATGTGACTGGGTGATGTCACAGATCACACCCAGTCTCGCCTCCCGGCCACTTGCCTCAAAGGAAGAGGTAAGTTCAGCTGGTTGGGGCTAATCCCGCCACTGCCCATTTTTCGGCCTGTTTTGAGGCCATTTTCAGGCTGTTTATCAGGCTGTTTTCGGGCCAATTTTGGCTGGAAAAATGGCCTGAAAATGGCCTGAAAACAGCCTGTTTTTTGGGCTGTTTTCAGGCCATTTTTCCAGCCAAATTGGCCTGAAAACAGCCCCACAAACAGCCCATTTTTCGGGCTGTTTTCAGGCCAATTTTGGCTGGAAAAACAACCAAAAAACAGGCGGGGGTGGTCCAATGTGCCAGTTCTCCAAACTAGACAGAATCTGAACAAACGGTTCACCCAAACCGGGCCGAACCGGTAGAAACCCACCCCTGCTTATGATCATTTTTCTCATTTACGACCATTGCAGCATCCCCATGATCACATGATCAAAATTCAGATGCTTGGCAACTGGCTCCTATTTATGATGGTTGCAGTAACCCGGGATTAAGTGATCACCTTTTGTGACCTTCAACAAAATCAATAAGGAAGTCAGATTCACTTGTTTACGTTTAAAGATTCACGTCCTTTCCTACATTTCATTTAGAATCCAATAGGTATTGAGTTATAAATAGTTGAAGGGTTATAGAGGGTTAAAAAAAAAAGACTGGACAACCATTTGACTGGGATGGTATAAGGCTCCTGCCGTGAGCAGGGGGTTGTACTAGAAAAACTCTGAGGTCCCTTCCAGACTATTATTCTATTATTCTATGACTCTATGATTCAGGTTCTGAGAATTTTAATTCTCACATTTTCTGGAGGTTCAGTTTAGCTTATTGCTCTCTCCTGCTTTAAGTATTAGGTATTAATGTAAAAGTAGGACAGTTTCTAGAAACAAAAGCTGACCCTGTCATTTTTAATTCCATTGTTTCATATCTGCCCATAAAATATGCATGAAATTAAGAGTATGCATATTTTTATATCTGGGTAAATTTACAAACCTGTTTAAATATTTCAGTTGATTAGGAAGCTTCTAAATCTTATTGTAACCTTAATATAATAATTACCATGACATAGATAAAAATGGACCATTTAAAAGAGATATATGCATGATATTAGACTTATTTTTCATCAGGATCATAGTAAGATTTCATTTGAGAAAATTGAGGACCTATGTAGAAGGGTGGCCATTCAGTTATTTATTTTTGTCTTCCATTTGTTGCATTACAATACAGAGAGATAACTGGTTTGACCTCAGCTGGTATGACAAGATAAATTAAATTGTGAAAGTTTATATAAGAGTTCAAAATGGAACTAAGCTTCAGTTTCATGTCTGGCTTTGAAAGAAAAATTCTGGATACATGAAACGTACTGAAACCAGTCAGTGAAGTAACCACATTGTGGATAAATTAGAACCCATTATTATGATCTAAAGCAATTTTTAGGCAATTATTTTAAAAGCATTCAAAAGATACAATCATATTGTCTCTGGAAGAGTGTAGGAAAGAGAGCTTACCCTTTGACATGAAAGGAAGGAGTATCAATAGGAGTTCCAGGGAAGGTAGGGTATGGAGGAGAATTCTCGGGTAGATTATGAGAGGCTTAAAATTTCATGCATTGCAAATATGAGGGTGACACCCATTCCTTTTTCATGAATATAGGCTAGCTGAGGCTGACTGTCCTAAATCTAGACTAGTGCCTAAGCAGAGTAATGGATTAGATTTAGGACAATAAAGAGAGATTTAGGGCTTCTCTTCATGTCCCATTAACTGTGACATAAATATGCCCTGGTAATGGTTTATTAATGCTGTATCCTTAGGACATTGCCTGAAGGCACTGACTTCCACGGAGGCATCTGCTTGTTTCATTCCTGACTGCCATTTTCTAAATCAGGTCTTAAATGGGCTTTAAAAAAAAAGTGCTAAACAGGGATCCCTGCCCAGGAGTCGGGAAAGGCAAATGACAAAATTCTGTGTTGAGACAAACAATGCACATCCTGCCCTACCTTGTACATACATCATCACATCATCTATGAAAAAATGATGACAATGTGATGCTTTCGTCAAAATGAGAGAGCTAGTACAAGGTGCATTTAGGGAAAGAGAACAGAGCATGCTGCCAGCTGTTTGCTGCTCACTATGTCTCCACTGAGTGAATTACAATTTTTGCACTGCTTCTGACAACAAGGAGGAAGTCCTTACCAATTTTTATTAATTTGATTGATGGAATGCCATTTTGCCTACTCTTCTCCAGCCTCATGGTCCTCCATGGGCTACTTATGAATCTACCAATTATAGGGACAGAACTGGATTCACTGAATAGTTCTATCCCCTGAATAGTTCTATCACCTCTTTGCAACAGTGCTTGAAAATGGGGCACACTCATTATTGATCTCTTCCTCCAACATCACTTCCATGTCAACAACTTCTTAGATGAACAATTTCTGGACATAAATTTAGAGCTAGACCTGTATTGTAGCCTGACTAACAGGTCTGGCCAAAATGTCAGGTTTTTCATGAGAACAGTGATTACCGGTATATAGTTAAAGAAGCTGACCATTGTTTGAATAGAAATATCCCGTTCCCCAAATGAATTTGATGCAAAACAAAGCAAGCAAGTTTAATTGTTGAGTTGTAAAACATAGAACGCTATTCAGAAATTATATTTTGCAACTTTGCTTTTTTCCAAATACACATACCATTTTTATTTTCATCTGTAAGAAATATGACTACAACATTCATTAGCAAAATGCCAAACTAGTGATATCATCTTCCTCTTCTCTCTGAAATCCTTTTAAGCATTGCCAGAATTTTTAAGGGGAAAAAAAATCTTTTCACATAATACATTGTCTCTCAAATGCATTTATAAAATGGCCCCAACTTGATTTTATACTGCACCTGTTTAACTCAGGTTTGTGCCAAATGAAGTGTAACAGAATA
Organism: Pseudoxyrhopus heterurus; assembly: GCA_032468235.1. Lineage (NCBI taxonomy): Eukaryota > Metazoa > Chordata > Lepidosauria > Squamata > Pseudoxyrhopus > Pseudoxyrhopus heterurus. The sequence continues at coordinate 19,086 of JANHJO010007679.1, read as the reverse complement.
ATTTTAATCTAAAAATTTTAATGTGGAATATATTTAAACCCTCCAACCTAATTTAAATAGCCATGGAAGAAGAATTATAAGCATTTATTTGAAAAATAACACCATAAAAGCAAAGCAATGCTTGAAAAATATCTGTGAAGCAAAAAGGATATTAAAGAGGTTCACCCTGTCCCCTGACTCTCTTGGAGAAACATATAAGAGAGGGCCATAGAATCTACCTCAACTCCAAATCTGTATGTAATAATCACATATAACTATAAGCTCTGGCAGAAATTATTCTAATATGTTTAGACAGCATGATGAAACAGTTTGTCTATAAACATTAATATATGTCAAGAATTCCACATGTGGTGGAAGAAGTTGGCCAAATGAGAATCCCCGCTCATACAAGGATCTTAGTATGTATGTATCAGTATATGTATTGAGTAAAGAAACACATGGTATAACATGTTTCTGCCATAATTATGTATGTGCAGCCATGACATGCATCAGTTTGGGAAAGGGTTAGCTGTATAATTCCACAATCCCCCTCCAATGTTGTCTAAAGGTTGTATGGGCAAAAGGAGTTGTCATCTGCATCTCTTGCCTAAATCCAATTCCAGAAGGATTTAAAATGTTAATGTATCTGCATCCACTCTTTTCCAGGGGAACTATCTCTGCAGAACTGGTAAATCTATGGAAGCAAATTATGTCAAAAAAAAATGGGAGTAATTACTAGAATTCTAAAATCCCAGTAATAGATGTGTCTTTATGTAGTTTATATCTGGATGCCTCCGTGTTGATGGAAAAGAGTGGATTCAATTTTTAATTTTCATTGTATAATTGCCCAATATGTGCTAAAATAGGGAAAAAATGAAAATAGCTCCCCTTCTACACTGCAGCATGTAAAAAAAATTAAGCTGGACAGCAAATGAATATAATAATTGCAATTCTGGCTCAGACCTAAAAGCCATCTAATCTACCATCTCAATACCTCTGAGAAACATAAAAGGAAATTGGTTGAGACCATGGAGAATCTCTCTAATAGAAAAAAATGGAGAACACAGAAATGGGTTAATGGTCTGGCAGTAAATGGCAAACTGTATAAGAAACAATTTAATATATTAATAATAAAATAGTTTAGTTTGTAAGAATATCCATGATAACCCTAACCCTAACCCTAACCCTAACCCTAACCTCTTGACTGTATGAAAAGACTTTAGGCTACCATAAGATGCTTTAAAAGTCATCTATATGCCTCTTTAGGTGTCTTTTTTTATACCATCTTCTATATTCTGAGAAAGTTGTGTGATTATGAGTTACATATCAGTAGGACAGTCACAGGCAATTTGGGAAGTAAATACCGGTAGGTGCATTATGCATGTGGAAAGTGATTGTTTATCCTCAATCATTATATGCTTTTGAAACATCTCTTATTGATTGGAACATGGGGCATGGTGAGACAGTGGGTTCAATTCAATTTAGAGGAAAAACTCAGAAGACAGTTTTACTAACGAGGGATATATTCCCAACTTCCTGGCCATTACTTTGTGGGTCATTTCCCGAAGCTTCCATTTTGTTTTCTAGTCATGAATGACAAGGCAAGGTTTTCTAGTCATGAATGAGGAGTCACCAATGTTTGTACCATAATAACCTGTTCCATAAGATAGTAAAAGTCCTAAGCTAGGATGAATATTGACATATGCACCAATCTGTTCTGCTGTTTTCCCTCTAAATTCATTTTCTCTTTCATTCCATTTACTAAAAGTCTCCTGCACATTTTTACATTTTAAATTTTTGTTTATTGCCAAATTCAATATGTTGCAAAATTGTGATACTTGGAGGAAGTATATGTGGGCAAAATTCTAACAGCATAGTGAAATTGGTTATGAAATTAGTTAAATTGGGTTCTCTGATAAAATATTTTGAGATTAATTAGAGATGGTATAGATAGAATATGCATCTTAGTTTTCTTCCAGATAACTAACTGTACTTACTGTACTGGGTGACCTTGAAAATTAAGTAGGATCAAAACTAGTTAATATTTGGGTAAAAAAAACCCAGGAAATACTGTATAATTCTCTACATTTAAATTTTTTTAAAAATATTTGTTAAAATTATTTTTGGAATAATAAAATAATGATGCTATGCATTAAATAATTCCTATTATTGGGCAGTATAAAAATTTAATAAGTAGCCATTGCTTTAGTGTACAGATGAAGAGATCAAATGCATATTTCTCATATATATTGGGTCTTATGGTGGATGGTAAACTCATACAAAGACAGATGCATGCTATTATCCAGATCACCTAGACTTGCTCAACAAAACACATTTCATTCATCTCCATAAAAGTTGCCATCAGACAATTTTTCAAGATTTGTGCTGAAATACCTTTTGTGTTTCAGGCATAACTTGTATTTTATAAATCAAATTGTTACCTAGGAAACACACAATATTGAATACAGTGCAGTATTTTTCAAGTTTGAAATGTGAGCACAAGGTGCTAGAACATATAAAGTTGATTTTGCACAACCTATTTAATTTGGTTATGGAAATAATCTATTTTCTATATTTGTACAATACATTGAATAATAATAAGCCAATTAAATTGGTTTGGTTGCACAAAATGGTGAGCCACAAACAACCATAGTAAGGTTAAAAGTTATCAAACTGAACATATTGCGTAAATCCAGCCATTGTGTTAATGTCAGAGAAAAAGATTATAAATCTCTCTCTATCTCTCTTTTTCCCTTCTTTCTATACATTCTACAGCAATGCAATAATAGGTTCCAATTCCTTTTTTTAAAAAACTTTTTTAAAAATATCATTTGTCTGCAGCATTTAGATCTGCACAGAAACAATATTTTAAAATTCATTATGCTTGTTCATAAGTGTATTCCTGTTACAAACCGCTTGACAGACTGTGAGGTTTGGCTTCCCCTCCTTCCAGGTAGCCCGAACAAATTATTCTGTCAAGTCCAGTTAAGTTCCCCTATAAATTTCCATTTACTAGTGAATTTCATCTGTGAACGCTCATTCTGTATTCATTTTACAAACCTCTAGCAAGTCCCAGCTTTATCTCTTCTTCATCTCTTCAGTTTCACAGCAGAGAAAGAAAACTTCTACATTTATAGTAGTACAGGTAGTCCTCAACGTATACCACAATAGAGTCCAAAATTTACATTCCTAAGGCAGTTATTAAGTTAGTTTTGCCCCATGGCCTTTCTTGCTGGTGTTGTTAAGTGAAGCACAGCACTTGTTAAGCAGGTAACCTGGTTGTTAAGTGAATATGGCTTCCCCATTGCCTTTGCTTGTCAGAAGGTTGCAAAAGGTGATCACATGACCCTGGGGCACTGAAGCCCTCACAAATAAATAGCTTTTCTCCAAGGGAGATGGGCGCTTAAAAAATATGAAATATAAATAAAATAAATGCATAACTACCAGTGGCCAAATGTCCAAATTTGACCATATGACCACAGGGATACTGCAACGGTTATGTGAAAAATAGTCATAAGGCACATTTTTCAGTGATGATGTAGCTTTGAATGGCCAGAAAACTTATGGTTGAAAGTCAACAATTATCTATATATGCTTTCCACCATTATCCTACACATTTTTGAGCAAGAATGAACAATATCAGAAAGATGGGTTGGGATCATGCAACTTTTATTTTATTAGCTCTTTTATTTATATTTATTAGCTCTTTTATTTATTTATATCTTGACAGGATATGGCAAATGTTATTTTGGCATATATTACTTTGCTTTGCCCAAGCACTATTTTCAGTTCCAGATCCAGTTCTGGGCACTGGGTCTATAATAGACAAGGAACAAGTTCAGAGGACAAGTTCAGTCTACCAAGATCAGAGGACCAGAAATTAAATCCTAGGGGGAATAGTTAAAGGAACTGGGTACATTTAGTTTAGGTTATGACTGCAATATTTAGTTATCCAAAGTTTTCTAATAGAGCAGGCAGGACTTGTTCTTTGTCATTCTGAAGGACCAAACCAGAACCAGCGGTTTGAAACCATAATGAAACAAATTCAGATTTCAAATATCCTCATAGTAATAACTTTCAACCAGTGGAATAGAATATTGTCAAATTTATGTGCTGTCCATTTCACAGTTCAAGGCAACTTCTCACTGGAGGAGAACATGCTACTAAGCACTTCATGAAGTGCTTAGTAGCATGTCCTCCAGTGGACATCTTCAAAAAAAGGCTGAAAAGCCAACATTGTGTAGTGAATTCTGCATTAAGGAGGCTAGAATTGAAAGGACTCTGAGATCCTTTCAAGATGGATGGATATTTCCCCACAATCTGCTCATCCCTACCTTACATTGACTGTCGTTCCTAATTCTTATCTTCATCCCCTGTCTCTGTTGGCTCCTTCCTAGTCACAAAGCTAACATTTTGTACACCTTGAGGCTGCAAGGTGCAACTATAAACGACTTAAGCTTTGTCTTAACTTATTGCCTAGATTAAGATGATGTCATGGGATAAGAAGAAAAATAAGTCTTACCATTGCATGGTTGTGCTGTGGCTAGGTGCAAATGGGGACATGGATTATGATTTGTAGTTGTTTCAGTGAATCCCAGTCCTGTAAAATTGTGAGGATCTGTGCATCAGATTCAGGGTTTTGTGCTAGTTCTGCACCTCGATAACCATGCCCCAACTGATAATATACATGGCTATTACAGCTCTTTTTCCACAGACAGATGTTATCTGTAGTTTTACAATAGGCTCATGTGGTTCATGAAAAACTTGAGATTATCTATTAGAATTGATGTCTTGGAGTCACTTTTTGTCCTCTAACAGCCACAGATTTAATCAGATATATGATTCTTATGGGTCTTTCCGTGCTGGATGCCATGTAAAACAGACACATCTATTTTGGTTCCATGTTTTCCCACGACGTGATGCCAACAACGATTAGGAATTCCAAACCATTCTTTATAAATAAGTGTATTTTGCACTTTGGAAGTAGCTGGAAGCTGGCAATTTGCTTCCTATATTTTTATTTTATTGAAAGTAAACAACCATTCGGTTCGGGCAGGAAAACTGGCGGGACTCAGAAAGCTCTCTGACGATCCCCGGCGCTCCCCTGCGAGCACCCTCTGAGGAGATCTTTGGACCTCTCCCGGTCGTTTAGAAAAGCAGCTATTCCGGGAAAGAGTTTCAACTTCCACTTCGGCGGAAGAAGTGGGTGCCTGGGAGCTGTACAAGTACAAGCCAAGGAAAGGTGTGAGGGGGCGGCGGCTGCCTCTTTTCCCCCCGCCACCGATCTTTCGCTCTCTCGCTCTTTCTCTCCTCCCCCACCTCCTGCGCAGGCTGCTCCCATCCTACCCCGGTTACCGTGGCAACCGCCCGGACTTCCCCGGTCCCACGTCTGCTGCGGAATCGCTCGGCAGCAGCAGCAGCAGCAGCCGCCGCCCGCTACCGGAATCGCTCCTGCTGCTGCCGTCCTCCTCACCGCCTCGCATGGAGCTGCTGGCTGCCGCGCTCAGCGCCGCCTGCGCCTTGGACCACGAAGGATCCGCTGAGAGCGCGGCCGCAGGCCGCCCAGCTGGCAGGTGAGGGATTCAAAAAAAGTGGGATGAGTTCGCGCGTCCTCGGCGGGGGCGCCCCTTCCGCCCCAGCCAAGACGCGCGTCGCCGCTCGCTTCTCTCCGGAGCGCGAACTCCGGTTGCTGCGCCTTTCCTGGTAGAAGCTCCCGAAGTTCGGTTTGCTTTCTGGCCCGGCTGACTCCCGCAGGGAAAGGGGAGGTTCGGTAGCCCCGAGTCAGCTGGCCGACGCCGGGTCTCCTCAGGCTCTCCCCGACCCCTGGTTCTCTCCCTCAGTCCCCAAAGGGCGCGCAAGAGTTAACTCCGCCGTCTATGGAGCTTCGCCCCCGCTTGGCTACCTTCCCTCCTTTTTCGTTTGCCCGCGTCTAGCGCGGTTACATTTTCTCCGCGAAAGAATACCCGAGTCCCCCTCCTGCCCCGGAGACCAGAGCGAAGGACTTTCAGTTACGGGGAGCTTATGCCTCTTAACAGGTAGCGGCAAGGAAGGGCAGCCGGGCGGGGGGGCTGATGCCTGAAGCCCCGATAAACTCACTTTGATTTGCCATAATTCCGCCAGCACTTACAGCCCGGCTAGTCGCTGCCTTGGGAAAGCGGGGATTCCGGGCAAAGGCTGGGAAAGAGGCTCGGAAGAGCTACTGACGCTCAAGCGGTGTTGTTTCCTTCTCTCTCTCCGTCTACCAAAGCGAATCCCCTTCCATGGCGGGGCCAACTTCTTTCCCGGAGGAGACCCCTGAGCAGACTGACTGCCCGGCTGCTTTCCCCGAAGCTCTGCAGATGATTCACCCCATGACCGCAGACTCTTGGAAGAACTTCATTGAGGAAATAGGTAAGAGGACCCTTCCCATGCAATCCTGAAAACGGCGAGCTGCGTTGGAGTGGACAGGCGTATTTAAAGACCTCCATGCTTGTCCTTTTTGAGAAAAGCAGTTTAAAGGAGAAGGGTCGTTAAGAACGACCGAAGTAGGGATTGATAACGTTTGCTTCCAACGGTCTCCACCGGGAAGGGCTTTTATTTATTTATTTGCTTGCTTGTTTGTTTATATTTAGCAAGTGGCATCTATAGGACCAGTGCAATATCAGTTGATATACAAAACTAATAAGGGAAGGATTCAAAAAAGTCGAGTTGCTGGCCACAACAAAAAAGGGGTGGGGCCATGATTGCAGGGTTGCAGCTGCCATCTTGCCTTTTTTGACCTCTGTCCCTGCAGCTCTCCCCACATACAGGCTTCCTTTGAATTGTTCTGGTTCTGTGCTGTCACAAATTTGTGCAGATAAAAGTTTAGATGTCTTATTGGATGGAGATTAGGAGAACTTGATTCTGAATGATTGTTTTGAAGCAGAACAACATGCAGAGAAGGAGATAAGCCCAAAACTAATTTGTAAAATGTAAAATACCATTTGAATGGCTGAAGATAATTTGTATTATTAATATGCAGCAGAAAAACAATAATAATATAAAACACTTTAAATATATGCTGCCCTTTATACCAAAGTATTATATTAACTTCATTCATATTCACCTTCAAGCACAAAATAATTTTCCTATCTCCCATCTTTCACTATTCAATTAATTCACATTAATGGTAAGCAAAATCTTGATCGTCGATTTTCAACAAGTATTGAAAATATGTTTTTTTAAAATGTAGTTCAAGGGACATTATGCATCATTCCATAACATGTCTAAAAGCAATTTCTCTTTCTTAGTTACATGTGGGAAGCTAGCATGGTTTCCAAGATACAGTTCTCCTACTGTTATTTTAATCTCACTTTGACTAGTGTTCCAAAAATGAAGGGATTGCGGCATATACTTACAGTTTGCAAGAAAACCATTTTTTATGGTGACTTTCCTGTGACAAACTATGCATGTTTCTAAATATAATTATGTTGTATGTACATTATTAGTGCTATGCATTGATCCATACAAGTAACTTCTGAATAAATGCTTACAACTTCAAATAAAATATAAATCTTTATTAAAATCTGTATTTAAATATAAAATGTCAATTCAACACTTTATAAAATTGAAAAAGAAAATTATTTAAGCATTGCTAAACTTTAAAATGTAGGGAACTTCACAAAAACCTAGCAGAAATTTGAATGACTATAGAATGAGTGCTTTTAGAATTTTGAAATTGATATTTATATTTGTTTGAAACAGCATTTATATGGTGAGGGACATATCTTCATATTTTCAGTGATGCATACTGCATGATTTCATTCTATAGAGCAGGGCCAATAAAAATTCAATGCCAAATTTCTGCAATTTCTAAGAAAGGTGAAAATTGATGATGATGCTACATGTTTAATTTGTATTTGATGTTTTCAGTGGTCTTTGATGTTAATTGTGAAGGGGCTCTGGTATTTCTGCAGCATTTCATAACACACGCAAGACTGGTCCTCTGTTGTTCTAGGTTAAATTTGAAGGCATTAAACATGCAGTAAAATCTGAATTGATTGCTTATGATAGATTTTTATGCATTTTTGGCTTATTTAAATAGTAATGTTTCACTTTGGCTTTTTTTAATGTAGTGATTTTGTTGTGGTTTTATTTCATATTTTGCTCTGATGAGCAGAAAACAATATTACTGAATTTCTTCATACCTTTGGAATTGTGAGATCTTAAAAAATTTCACTATATAATTTTTCTTCATGTGTCTGTATAATTGAATTTGATAGATGGGAACAAAATACTGTTGTTGTGTTTCACCTATTATGTTTATTTAAATAATTCTATTAATCACTATGGAGAGAGGAAGTTTCATCCCTATTCTGTGCCTGGAAAATAAGTTATCTTTTATGCAAGAGTAAGAATGGCACAATTAGAGATGTAATTACAAAGTATAAAATTGTAACTTTATAGAAGTGAAGTAGTTTTGGATGTTGGTGTGTATTGCTTGGTTACTGTTACAAAGCCTTTGTATGTAAGAGAGGAGGACTGTTTGGAAATATTCTAAACCTAATTCAAAATACTTAATAGAAAATGGTGCACCAAATTCCATTCCCCAACTCAAATTATAAGCTTATTTCTGTTTTATCTGCTGTTTTTCCACTTATGTACATCCTGAAATGGGGTTCATATAATATTCTAAGCTGTAATTTACTTTTTATTCCTTTTCTCTTTGTGTTTCTTGCAAACCCATTCATGTTTTATTCAATAAATCATGGTGACTGTATATTAACTCTAGACCCTTTTGTTAAGACCTTTATTCTCTGAGCAATGTTCTCCAAGAATAATAGTATGGAGACCAGCCAGTAGTTATCAAAAATCCCCATGCCAAGTAGTGGCTTCTTAAAGAGGGGGTACATTACCTCCTCCTTCAAAGCAGGGAATACCAGCCCCTCACGCAAGGAGACATTCACCACAGTGCTCCCTCTTAATAATAATTTCCAGACTTTTTTGTTTTTCATATTGACAGTTTTAGGTTTGGATGTTAGGTGGCAGATATTTGTTGCTTGAATTCTATAGTCCTAGAGCACTTAAACTTCTTCATTGGTCTATTTTGTTGGTCCCACCAGTTCTTGCTTGCAGGCAAATGGTATTTATTGCAGATGTTCCAATGTACCATTGTTGCTACTTTGTCACGCCATTGTTTGTATTCAATCTAGGCAATCCTCTTGCAATGGCTAACTAGATGGTACACTGCTTCTTTAGCTTCTTTGCAGATATGACATTTTCTGGATGAATAAAAAAATTAAAGATAAATTTAGTAAAAATCAAATGGAAAAACTAATAATAGCAGAAGTGGTTAAAATGGAGAGAAAAGAATTAAAAACTGGACATCTCCTAGAAATGATCAATTGCATGGCTTTTGGTTCAAATATCTAATAACTTACATTCAATTATAACTAAACAGCTTAACGAAGTATTGCATAAAGAGATTGGTTAGTAACTGGCAAAGCCAATTCAAAACAACCCAGCAAAAAGGACACTATCAGAAAATTATAGGCCAATAACATGCTTGCCTAAAATGTACAAATTACTCTAGGGCATAATAGCACACAGCACCCAAGATTATTTAGAACACGGGTGTCAAACTTGCGGCATCACATTGCTGTCACGTGACATATCACAATGTTTTTCCCCTTCGCGGAGCTGGGGTTGGCATGGCCTGCAGGTGACACATACAGCTTGCGGGCTGCTAGTTTGACAGCCCTGATTTTGAAGAAAATAGCAGTATTCCAATGTTTCAAATCCCAGTAGAAAAGAAATGAAATAAAAGGAAATACAGAGGTAGAAAAGATCAACTTCTGATTGATAAAATTGTTTTCGAGCATTGCAAAAGGCAAAACCCAATTTACATATAGTCTGAATTCATTATAAAAAAATCTGTTTGATTAATTACCACATAGTTGGACCATCAAATATTCAGAAACAGGTGGTGTCAGTAAAAACATTAGAATATTTATAGAAAAAGTAATGAAGCAATGGAAGACAGAATTGGTGACTGAAATTGAAAAATGTGAGCTTAATGTGAGTTTATCAACAATAAGAGAAGCATCTTCCATGGTGACTCATTATCACCCTTGTTATTTATTATTGCTATGATCCCAATTTCAGTTATTTTGATGAAAAATAAATCTTGGCCATCAAACAACAAAAATGGCAATAAAGCTTACATACATATTTAATAAAATAATTTGCTTTATATGGATGATCTATTCTATAGTTTTATGAAAAATCAGAAATAGAAATTTAGTCATTGACAAATATCCTAAGAATTTTAGCAGGGATCTAGCAATGGATTTGGCCTAGAGAAATGTGCTTCAGTAACAATAAATCAAGGTAAAATCACAATCAGTAATGGAATTGAAATTCTGAATGGCCAAACCATCAGGAGCCATCAGGATGAAGCCTGTCTGGGCATTTTACAGTTGGATAACATGAAGCATGAATAAGTTAAAATGTGATAAATAACATTTTAGACATCCAAAGAAAATTAGTAAAGACAAACTAGATGGAAATATCATCAAAGCCATTAATGCCTAGACCATATCTCTGATATTGTACACAGCTGGAATTATTAACCGGACACAAGCTGAACTGGATATTTGGACCAAAAAAACAAGAAAACTAGTGACTATTTATTATGCGTTACAACTTCATAGTAATATTGATAGATTATACCTACATTGCAGAAATAGAGGTAAAGATTTACTTCAAGTCAAACATACAGTTGAAGAACAGCATGCATTGGCTGATTATGTAAAAGACAAAATGTGAATATTGAAATAATATAATAAAGAACAGAATGCTGGCAAGGAAAAGCATTACATGGTCAGTTTCTACAAAAGATTGAGTGAAAAGTGGATAAAGATAACCTGGTAAGTAGAACATTAAAAGAGAAGAAATGGAAGACTTGATTTTGGCTGTTTAAGAGCAAGTTATTCAAAATAATTTAATCAAAGCCAGAATTGAAAAATCATCAAATTATTCAAAGTGCAGGTTGTCCAAAGAAGCAGAAGAAATAGCATTCATATACTCAGCTTTGTGCAAGAGGATCTCACAAACAACAAAAAAACTGATTATAAATAACAACAAACACAATCACCAAAATGATTCACTGGAACATCTGTAAAAATTACCATGTGCCAGTAAAGAAAAATTTGTGGCAACATATAGTTGATAAAGTAGTCAAGTTAAAATATCATGTGATTTCTGAATACAAACTGATAAACTCTTGGCCTATAACACACCAGATTGGTGGAAAAGAAGAAAGTACAGGTAATCAATGTGGCAATTCTAAGGGATAATAGAATAGAAAATAAGAAATGGAGAAAATCACAACGTATTAAGATCGGGAAAATTGAAATTGAAAGATCATGGCATAAATTGGCTGTTGAGGTTCCAGTGATTATCAGCACACTAGGTGTTATACCAAAAAATCTTGGATGACACTTAGAAAATTTGCAAATTGACAAAATTTCCGTCTTATCAATTACAAAAGGCCACACTGCTTGGATTTGCACATATACAACACTAATATATTATGCTATCCTAGGTTCTTGGGAAGAACTCAATGTGTATGAAGACCAACACCAACTAAAGAAGTGGCAACTGTGATTTCACATTGTTGTGTATATAATAATAATTTATTAGATTGATATGCCACCTGACTGCCAATGGCTCTGGACAGTTTACAAATTGATAAAAACATTTAAAAACAACAATTTAAAAAATATAAAAACAACACAAAACAAAGGAAAAGAGATGGCAGAAAAAACAAATCCAGGAGAGAATAAAGAAAAAGGTTGATCTGTTACTCCCAGCTAAAGTTGGCTTTACCCATCCCCAAACATTTCAGAGAGCAGTTAATGATTTTCTTGCTGGTTGATGAAATTGTTGGAGGAAGGGAAATTTACAAAGAGGATACTAGTGATCACTGCTCTGAAAATATTTCACATTAAATTGCCCAAGAACAGAATCAGTGCCCAGTCTTGTAACTGAGACATATTAAAGGCTGACCATGAGTGTATCAGTATAAACTCTGATGCACTTTCCTTCAGTCTCAGGGGTGAAGGAAGAGCAAATTGATATGGCCATGAGGATGAGCCTATAGTCTCAGAGTCCGTAGAAGTACTCAGCAGTACACTGCCCTACAATTATCTCAAGTTGCATTGTTTTTTTTTATATGGTGCCTACAATTTGGTTATTTCCATTTCTGGATTTGTCTCAGGAGGGAAAATTCTGAAATGTCTTCATTTCACATGCAATATGGGGATAATTCAGTAACAGTCTATGCATTCTCTGACTTTCCAGGTCTGTTGTATCAAGAATATCGGGATAAATCCACACGTCATGAGATTGAAACCAGGCGGCTGCAGGATTCCCAGACAGATACTGAAGAAGGCTCAACTACTGAAGAGTCACCAACAGAAACTGAAACTGCAAATGTATTAGAAAACAAAACTGTCCCCCAGATTAACTTGCTCAGGAATTCCACATCAAGGTTCAATTTATGGCAAGATCTTCCAGAAATCAGAAGCAGTGGTGTTCTGAATATTCTCCAACCAGATGAAATCAAGCTTCAAGAGGTAATATCAACTTAAGGGGAGGAGATAGAAAGGGAAAACACTTGATATTTCATGGAAATAACTATTGGTTGACTCATTTATGTCAGTTACAAATATTTAACATTACTAGAATGTTTACTGCTTATGTCATTTTGAACCAATTTTATCATGTTTTTTTTTCTAAAAAAAGAAAAAAGAACATTCTGATCCTGCTCAGCCTTGGCTCTAGCTGTTCCATCAGGAGTGAGCTGCTAGTGAATAAGTAACATGAATGTGTAGAGGTCATAGTCCAGGCTCAGGTTGTTTAAAAGAGAAAAATCTGCTGATTAAAGGACTTATAGGGATTGATTGACAAATTCAGCAGTAGACATCACTGAAGGTCAATCACCCCAAAGCATTTAAAACCTTGAATGTTACATTGTTGATAATCTTTTAACTAAAATGTATAACTTATTATTAAAATGCTGATCCACTGACACAACATATCTTCTTATTTTGCAAAGAAGTTTTAGAAAAACCCAAAGAATTACAGAAATCAGAGCCTGAGTAGTTTGATAGAAAGTAACATTAGGATTTATTTATTTATTTATAAAAATAATAAAGGTGGGATAAAAACAAACAAACAAATGCTTTAGGAATTATTGATTCCAGTACAACAGGGTCCCCAACCCCTGGGCTGTGGCTCACTACTGCATCATGGCCTATTTGCAACTGGCCACGTGAGCAGCAGGCCAGCACGCTTGCACACGCAGCTCGACTTGTGCAAGTCCAACTGCACATGCAGTCCAGTGCCCCTCCCCCCACAAGCCAGATGGCCAAGCTGCAAAGGTTGGGGACTAGAGAAATTAGGGATACCAGTGTTAGAAAACGATCTCTAGAAGTTGAATATAATATTATACATTCTAAAATCATTGATTGTTGTACAGTGGATTTTTGAATCATTGTTCTTTCTTAGCATGATCTTTTTATTTTCTTGCACAAATTCATTCATAGCTTTTAGTGTAGCAAAGTCTTGGAATATGATTATTGGGCTCTGAATTGCACATCATAAGAATCTCTACCATTGTGATTAATACATATCAGCACATTTCTATCCTGTAAAAAAGCTGAAAAATTGTTAATTATTTCTGGATATTGAATTTAGGTCACTCTTACGTAATTTTTAAAATTATGATTGAGAATAGACTTGTTACAGCTTTAATTTATTGCAGAAGCCAAGATTTCTGTTATAAACAGAATTTTATTCTATATTAAATGCCCCACTCTGATTTATGTATAATGTGTAAGGTTTAACTATTCCTTTCCCACTGCCCATAAAATTAATTCCAGATAGCCTTCTTTCAAAAGGCATAAAGACACAGTGAGCTTTTTAATATCAACTTCACTTGATTTTAGTGGACTTTATTGCCAGACATATTTCAGCCATAATATTCAAATCAACTACATATAAGTCAATGACATCTGGACTTCTGGCGGTGCTGGTGGCAAGATCCGCAGCCTCTGCGGTCTTGCATCAGGCTCTCCGACCTGAGGGCTCCGCGAGGAGCCTAAGCCACCCTGTTGGGGTGGTGAAGCGAGGGGGAACCGCCAGGCAGGTAGAGAGGAAAAATATTTCCTCTCCCTGATCCGGGAAATCCCCAGGCCGACGGCGGAGTTAAGCGGCGCCAATATGGCTGCCATGAAGTCGGAACCATCCCGGGAAAAGATTGTGCAGGAGGAAGATTAGAGAACCGTTGTTTGTGGACGGGCTTTTTGAACATTTCCCCTAAGAAAATATTACCAAGAGGTTCTTAATTGTGATTAGAAGCAGTAGGAGAGCGCCTGAAAGAAGACGCAACGTTCAGTCTCTAGGTGAATGCTGGCACGAAAATAAGATTCCAGAGACTGTAAGTGAATTGGACTGTCAGCTGTTTGGTAAACGCTACGAGCGAAATGGAGGTGGCGGTGAATTTGATGGAGATGTGAGGTCTCTGTGGAGGGCTCTCTCTGGGCCACGATAGGTTAATTGGAAAAATGGATATAATAGTTCAAATCGGGAAAAAACTTTTGGACACTTTTAACAGAAGCCAGAGTGTTGATATTGTGGGGGAAGCCATGGAGCAGCCGATTGGGCAAGAGACAGAGGAAGAGGCGGGTATATGGCAGATGACCAAGCAGAAGGAGAAGAGCCGGCAGTGACAGTCGAATGGCCCAATCAGCAACCTAAGTGCCGAAGGGAAAGAAAGCTAGTGGATTCAGCATGGAGGATTCAACGACTCAAGAGACAGAGTGGAAAATTTGGGGGCAGCGAGGAGACCAGACAACAGAAGACTAGAAGAGAAGAGATGAAGATAGATGGGCAGAGACCAAACAGAAACAATACGGATGTGACTGGAATCTGAAGAAAGAAGCCTGGAAGAGGAACAGTGCAATGGCGACAAAAGATAATTACCAAGAAAAAGCGGAGAGATGATGGCTAGCAGTGGCCATCTTGGCATGCTAGTTAATTATGGTAGATTTGTTTTTCAGGGGGTATGCTAGGATACAAGACTGTAGAAATAGAGGGGATTTATTAGATAATTATTAATATATAGAGAACTTTGATAACATTCGATAACATCTGAAATGAAAGGGAGATAACAATATGAATGATAGGAGCAAATAAAGTACACTATGGAATATGAAGAAATTAGTATTAATGATATTGGAATAATTATGGCAGATCTAAATAAGAATGAATTTTAAATGATGTAATACGAAAATATTTACCATTTCAAAAGTTTGAATTAAGTATATGAATTATGAATGTATTATTAAATATTGACATAACTGAATATAAATGGAATGAATATAGATTGTTGCAGGATATTAAAAGAGTAATTGTGATGTGTTAGTTAAACATGATAGATTTGATTTTTTTTTATCAATTTGACTTTTTGATTTTTTGGGGATGTAACAGAATATAAAATTATATATGAAGAGATTAGCCTTAATAATATTGGATTAATTTTGGCAAACTTAAATAAGAATGAATTGGAAAGGAAATAAATTAATATTAATATGATTGTACTAGAGTGACTACAAAGGATGGATTAGGCTCATAAACCATGAAAATGTTATTATCTTACTGACTATTTGTCAGGATCATTCCCAGAACCCTTTCTCCTTGTGATTCTTTGGAGAACGATAGAGATGGAAGCATGTGGATGATG
>JANHJO010007678.1:13923-26207 GCA_032468235.1 Pseudoxyrhopus heterurus | reverse complement strand
TCAGTTGCCTCTAACTACTTGCAATGCCAGCTCTTCTTTCACTCAGGGGACAGGGCCTCTGCACGAAGTCATACATGCTGCATGGTATTGTTAGATCGATAAATTGGAAAGCCCAGGATTGAACTGGAAAATAGTGGTATTCAGAGAAGGAAGGCATTTTCTTCCTCCTCCCCCCCCCCTCAGATGTTAATCATAATTGTTAGAGCTGATAAATTAAGCAGTGTGAAAATACGATTGTGGTCTTTTATGAGAAGGTGAGAACCATTTTCTTCTGTTAGTATTGATTGGATTGTCATTAATTGCAATAATTTGCTTGTTAAAATGGTAATGAGTTGTGGATTTTAAAGGGCTAAAATGCGTGAGAGGTTCTATGAGTGGAATTGATCGTCTCTCAGACTGAGGTTGTGTTAGAGGAATGCTTCTGTGGATCCATTCCAATTTGGATTCAGGCTTAGGGTTTTGTTTGGAATAAAAATAGTCCTTACATCTTATATGGATGACTTACATATTGGGGAGAGGCAGAAAGCACTTTTTTTTCTAGGAACATGTAGCTAGCCTACTCTGTAAAATAGTTTGCAGACTTATATTTTTTAAAAAATATGTACTTAATCCAGGCTTTAATTGTACACTCTTTGGTCCTTTGACAAAGTGAGGTACAGAATCAAGTGCAGCCCCAATGCATATGTATGCTTTCAGAAAATAATTGATAACAGATATAACAATAAGGAAAAAACATTTACCATAAGGATTGTAAGATATACATAATAATTAATAATTGTGGGCTGGTGGCAATTATTTAATTTCCCCAAATAAATTGGCCATTTCTAACCAAATAGTTTGAGTCCTCCATGTTCCATGAATCTACTCTGCCTGACTAATTCCATTTTTATCTGACTGGAAAACCTGCTTTAAAAAAAAAGAATTCAAGAACTCCTGATGAAGAGGCAAAACGCTTGTGATAGGAGAGTGGCTATATTTGAATAGAACCCCTCCCACTCCAAAGTCTTTTATGAAATTGCATCAAATTCTTGTGGAACCTCAGGCTTCTGCAGATCAGTTTGGAAAACCCTGGTCTAATCCAGGGGTCTTCAAACTTGACAGCTTTAAGGCTTGTGGGCTTCAACTCCCAGAATTCCTCCTCTAGTCATGTTAGCTCCGGAATTCTGGGAGTTGAAGTCCACAAGTCTTAAACTTGCCAAGTTTGAAGACCCTTGCATCAGTTTGCAAAGAGAGGCAAGGGAGAAAATAGGGGCTTGTTTGAGCTACAGAAGATCATCGTGAGAAAATCTGGGCTAATATATTACTGGTAGTGGAGAACATCTCTAAAGAAACACTTCTTTCTTCTCTCATTATTTTGCTAATGCTGTGTGGTTGAGTGAATAAATGTCAAGGAATGATATAATTTTAGATAAGATATGGAGGCCTGATTATAAGTATTTTGAAATTTGTATCCATGGGGCTACAAAAAAAATCACATTTACAGAAATCACTTGAGTCTTTGTTGAATATAAGCTCTTTTTTTGCTGGCTGCTGTCCAAGTACTGAGGTTCTCATTGATTAAAAAAAAGATTAATGCCAGGTTTTTTTTTGAGAAATATTAGCTTGTTTTTGGCAAATATATGAAGAAAAGCTGGTAGAGTGTAGTGAACACTGCAGGGTGAAGGGCTAGGATTGGAAGACCAAGGTTCAAGAACACCCTTAGCCCTAGGAATTCACTTGATGACTTTGACTCAATCACATACTTCCTTGGTTCAGTCCCCTCTCAGGCTCATTGTGGGAATAAAATAAAGGACCACATGTAAGATACATTGAACTCTTGACAGAGAGGCAGAATACATGAATGTGATTTTGATCCTATAGTGAATGAATTTTTAATCTGAAATGGTCGTCATCCGTTTCCATGAGCTAAGAAAGCAAAATAGCTTTTAGACTTTTTCTCATTTTGGTGAATTGCGTATAGTTATAGTTATTGCTTAAGGATGACACATTTTCAGCCCACTAAATAAATATATTTACTTTTTAGTAAAAAGGCATTTTAATCCTTGCTTGTAGACATACATTTCTAAAAAAGAAAAGTTGCAATTTTGCCCCGGTTTGGGCATATTAGAGACACCGTCCATTAAATGGCAATCTCTCTAGGTGACAAAAAAACTATACAATTGCTATGACTCACTTAAACTACCACATTTTTCAAAAGATCAGATGAATAAACCCTATAAAAGAAATCATAGGAATTGATCATGATTTCTTTCTTTTTAAACTGTATGTTAAATAAAATAAGTTCTCAGTGTGATTTATAACAGACTGAGCAGCAAGTGGAAAAGTAAAGAATACCTCATGTGTATGCAATGGTCTTATGAGGAAATTCCTTAATATTATCCACGATTACTTATATCTGTGATGTATATGTGTGCTGTGTTTATGTATTTGTGGAATATGCATATGTGTGTGGAGTAATGATTTTGTTTTTGTTTTCCTTCCAATGAAAAATTATTCTTTAAAGTAAAAATGCCCCTGGTGTTTTCCCCCCCCCCCCCCACAAAGCTATGCCTTATGAAAACCTTTTCTTTTCCACTTTCTGAATCCTAAAAGAAAGATCATAAATCTGTAATATCTTAATGCCATACTAGAAAAACAGCATCTCTTGCACCTTTTGCCATTCCAGACGGCCAGTTCCCAATTTGTACCTGGCTAGTCCTTCTTTATGGTAGCATTATATATTGATGGGTTGGTGAGGGGTACCAAAAGATATTGATTGAAGAATTGCCATTAACTCTGAATGCCCAGGAGTGTTGTGATATGCACTCTAATGGTAATCTCTGATCAAACTCTTTATCTGCTAATTCTGCATGTTAATTGGATTGTCATTAGCATTATTCTAATTTAATTACTTAGGAAATCAGTGGGTTTTTTTTTTAAAATGTGGGAACCAACATTCATTTAAGCCGGTGGATTCCTGCTCTTCCAAATAGAGCAGTTTTTATTTTTGCCACTGAATAACAATATATTGGAGTGAAGCAGTGAGAGGACAATTGATATTATTAGCATTGTCAAATCATGGCAGTAGATGGCACCTTTCCATCTTGGATAAACATTTATATATCGGAAGAATTTGCAGACAAAATTGACATGCAGGATCATTGGCTTTTGAAACTTGAAATATGCTCAGTAGGATTTCAGGCTATGGATTACCATCAAACACAAGGAAAAATAAAATGTTTCAATCAGGTTGATGCAGCAGGCTTTAAAATGGGATAGGCAACAGGAGACAATGTGGTACTGTCAGGTTTCTTCAAAAGCTTCCCAGTAAGGCTTGATCCTAATTTAAAAAAAAAACCCACCAAACCTCCAAAAACAAGTATACTGTATATATAGAGAGAAGTGTGAATGTGTGTTTTGAAATAGTGTAAAAAGAAATTTGTGAATGAACACAGTACAGTAGTGCTGGGAGTTCAACAACATCAAGTAAAAAATGGAAATGAGAAGTTTGTTGAGTTCGGTCAAGGCAAGGTGGATTCCACTGTTATATAAGAGGATATGCAGGTGCTATACTAAATATTAATCAGTTTCAAGATGGGTACTCAAACATTTTATCCCGTAACCGAGTGCAGATAATTCATGTATAGATAGTGTAACTGTATAAAATAATTATATATCAGATAATGGTATAATTAACATGAATTAAGACAGCCCTCTGGGATACCTAACCATGAGCTTGGATAAGCTGGGGAAAGGCCAGGTTTGACCTTTCTTGGAATTATGCCACCTGGGTTTTGCATCAGCTGAGACCTGGAGGGAGTTTGTTCTTGTCCATGGATCAATGAAGGCTTGCAAAGGCTGTGGTCCACAGATAGCTGAATGTGAGGTGCTCTCATTGAAGCTGATCTCTAGGGAACAGTTGGGATTATAGCTCAAGCTCTGGATTCTATTGCCATGCTGTATACTACTCATGCTGGCCATTCACTCCTTAAGGCTATTGGCACTCAGAAATTTTTATTTAATACTTGGAAGCATTGAGTCTGGACTGGTTCAGGAGGTTGTGATTCTATGGCAACCATGGACCTGTCCCAAGCCATCTAGTGGCCCAGAGCATACTAGATTAGATCAGGTTTTTGTCTCAGGGCGGTTGTGAAGGATCCGATAACAGAGAAAATTAACATTAGTCCGTTAGTATAGTCTGATCACTCTCTGATTGCCTTCAGGCTCATTGTGTCATCCTCCCCTGTAGGGAGACAGGAGCTGTCAATCGTCTGCCCCAGATGACTAAAGGACTCAGTGATATCTTTGCTATTAGTATGATAGCTCTGCATTTTAAAATTTTATACAACTCCATCATCATCTTTCTTGCAAGTAGGAAATATCTCTTTATTTCATAGCCACAGTTAGAACCCCTATGAATCTTTGAGGCAGAGAAGATAAAATCTATTTAGTAACTCTGTACAGGGCCATCAGTGGGATATCTGAGGAATTTTTAATCTGTAAATCTCATTTTACTCAATCTTCTTTATACTCTCTCCCATGTTTGCCCAGCTGAAACAAACTGATAGGATTGATGCACTCCAGGTCCGTTTAGTTAAATAGTATTGTGTATCAGGACTCAAAAAGTGTATCTTCTCTGTTGCAGCACCTACTTCTGAAACAGCCCTACTGTCTTGAAATATCCCGCAGATATCCACCTGGCTCCCACCCTAATGGCATTCCAGGAAGCCTTAAAGGCTGTCTGTTCTGCTAGGCCTTTAATCAGGTTGGTTGGAGCCCCTGTCAGATTTGTTTTGGGATATGATTGCTGTTTGTCTCACTGCTGGTTCTTGTTTCTTTTATAATTTTGTTACATTTATTTTCTAGAGATCATTATCTTGGACAGTACATAGGATGAGCAACCTATTGGGATCCTTATATTACAACAATTTCATGAGTGGTCAGAATTAAAAAAAACCCCACATATAATGCAGCCCTTTATTTGAATAAAACAGTTCAGCTGAGATTTGCATATGTTGGTCTGCTTGAGGTAAATTGTAGGGTGGATATGGAGATACGATTTACGTTCTTTATTGTTTGTACTTAATCTGTTTCTTTTATTCCACTTTATATACAGACTTACTAATGTTCTATGTTTTATATTTTGTATTTTCATATAGCTCATTGACTAATGAACTGTAAAGTTATATTTATTTTTTATATTGTTTGGTTTTATTGTACACAACTCGGAGTCAGTTTGGAGTTGGGTGGTGCCTAAATTGAATAAATTAAATGAAACACAAGAGGAACAGGGCTTCAGGGAAGAAATGGAAAACTGAAGACAGTTCAGCTAAATGCAGAATGAGTGACTGTGGGCAGAATGCAGGACCAGTGAGTAAACTGGTTCTTCTAATTCCTCTCTGGACAAGGAGAAAACTTGGGGTCACTCTCAAGTATTACAGAATGTTGGTTCTTGCAAGAAGACCACAGAAAAGCAGTTTTTGGCAGGTTTATTGCTCTGGGAGCTCTAAAAATATAGCCATATTTTTGGTCAAATTGCCGTTAGCGCTTTTCAAAAGAACACTGGGTTCATATACTTTTTTTGTAATCAGTTTTGGAAATTGCTTGTTAACTGCTTTTCAGTTATTAAGAATTGGTTCAATGAATTTTACAGCAATAGGTGATTTTTCTTCAATCCTTACCCACAAAATATTTTCTTTTTCCTTTATTTTCTGTACCTCCTATTTTTTATTTTTATTCTTTTTTCTTATATTTTTACTTTTTAATTGTAATACTTAATAGAATTAAAGAAAGAAACACAACAGAAAACTGATCGCAGTCATGGCTTCTGGCCACTATCTCCTGAAACATTGTATTCCCTCATAGTTCCCCAAATTTGAGTCTAATATAGCAATAGCAATAGCACTGTATTTATATACCGCCTATCAGGGCTTGCAACCCTCTCTAAGCGGTTTACAATGTCAGCATATTGCCCCCAACAATCTGGGTTCTCATTTTGCCTACCTCGGAAGGATGGAAGGCTGAGTCAACCTTGGAACTGATGGAATTCGATCAGCCAAACTGCTGATCTGCAGTACTATGTTCTTAACCACTGAGCCACTGCAGTTCCCTGGATACTTTATCCTTGTACTTGAAGGGAGAATATGTCAGTATTTTTAGAGTAGAAAATAAATAGAAAAAAGATAAGGACTGACAGCTCTAAAAATCAGTTTTCCTAGTTATTCTGTGTTGCACAGAAAGGCCATAGGAGCTCATTTATACATCGTCTATGTCTTAGACATTTCATTAGTTCTCTGTGTATATAGATAATACAGTGATAGACACATGAAAGCAGTGAGAGAATTGAGTCACAGGAGGAGAACATTGCTCATTGAAAAGCTTCGTTGTAAACATTTTATGTATTGTTTATTCAGAACAAAATGAATTCAAATTATGTTGTTTACATTTTTAATGGGGGAGTAATCTTTGTCAGGCATTATTATTTACTTATGAAAGAAATTGCTTCTAGGCTACAAGTGGCAATTGTTGAACAGGTTTTACCTAATTCATGAGATGATGCTAATAGGCAAGTGATTGAAGTTGATGTGATGCGAGTGCAACTTTTCTGTGAAAAGGGTATCTTGCTCTCCTTCTTAGCTCTTTGTTTTTCAAGGATAACTTTATTTGTGCAAAATTATGCTACTGGGATGGGAGAGAATTACTTGTTGAAAAAAATAAGAGCATGTTTTGTTCAAATGTTTTATATGTTAATGAGAGGATCCTTGACCACTTGTACATAGAGTCACTACGTTGATAAGGAGCCAAGGCATAATTTAGGATGTGCAGCAGATTAAGACAGTGCCCAGAATGGAGCTTGCATAGGGATCTGGGCAAAGTTAGAATTGCAGCTGACCAACATCAAATGAAGAACCCTAAGGGAGCATTAGTTTTTTAAGGGTAGCAAATATATTAACTTTGCGTGAGGTGCTTTTATTTCTAGTGGAAAGGGAGGTAACCTCATCTTTTATGGAACAGTATGTGCAAAATATACTTAAATTATTATTATTTATTTTGTACTCCACCATTATATTTTGTCCAACCTTCAGAATGTTTAAAAAACACAACAACGTTAATTCAATTAAAGGCAAACAGTATTTAAATAATTAGTAATTAATAGATTGGTGAAAGAAATGTGTTTTTTACCATCTTCCTAAACAATGAGAATGTGGAAGCTACATAAACCAGAGAATTTGTTCCAGTGTGTTGTATTAAAAAACAACAACAACTCCTTTCCCAAATCTTTGATAGTTGAGCTTCTGGCAAGTAGGGCATCTTCAGAAGAGCCTCTTGTGCTGATGTAGGAAATCAGACAAATTGATAAGAGGGAGAGACAGACTTTCATGTTATTGCTTGAGACTATGGTAATGTTTAGTTAAGGACTATGATTCCATAGCTCCAGTATTATTATTATTATTATTATTATTATTATTATTATTATTATTATTTATGTTTGGCATTGTTACATTAGTCAGGAGACTACAATGCAAATGCAGAGTCATAGTTTGGCTGCCAGTTTCCTAGCTCTGTTGTGGTACATGTTCACATCCTTCCCAAGGTGTGCCACAGAAGAGCAAGTTAGCTTTGCACCAAAAAGAAAGATGAGTGGCTCTTCCTACAGCATCATCCAAGCCCGCCCTCCCTCCATCGGAGCTGCCTTGCAAATGGGCATCACAACCAGGAAGATTCAGAATTGGCAGAAATCCAACCATCTGCACAAAGCACCAGCTCGTCTCCTCATAATAGTAGTACCTATTTATCTACTCGCATAGAACATGGTTTCAAACTGCTAAGTGGGAAGAAGCTATGAGGCACAGTGGCTCAGTGGCTTAATGTAAATCTAAGTGCTATTGCTAATGATGCTGGAGGTGGTATCTTCTTTAGTGGTTTGAGCCCTACCACTGTGTGGTGGGGTAAGCTCTCGTCACTTGCTCCACCACTTAGTAATACGCTTAAAACCCTGCTACAAATTGAGGGTTCCCAGTTTTCAAAAGCATTTCATTTAAGATTGGGATGACAGCTATTTTTGAAAATACTATTTATGATTTTCTAGTTTCTCCATAACCTAAAGCTGCTAATAATTCAGAAATGCTCAGGGATTATATTGATCAATGGTGTAGCATTCTTTGTTGGATCAAAATCAGCTGTGTGTGAACTTGAATCAAACGCCTGAAGCTATTTGCAATTTTTTTTCCAGCACAAGTATATAATATTGTTCAATTGCCTTGGTTCAGAGCCACATGTTTTTGATCAGATTTAAACTACCAATTTACTTGATTATTTAGAGGTTTCTATTATCATTGCTTAAGGAAATCAATTGTTTCAGTTTTGACTGAATAAAACAAATAAATTTTACCTGAAAATGTATGAGAAATTTATTTTATTCTTGTTGTGGTCATTCAGAGGGTATTCTACCTCATATAATACAGTATAAACTTCCCCACTATTGGCAAGATTTTGATTTATGGGTGATCCATCAACTTTTTATGAATTTTATACTGCATTCTCCAGCTAGAATGGCAGCTTTATAGAGTTACTTAGGAACAAAGGTGAATCCTGGTTCTCATGAAATAATTATAAAATAAGAGAGAGAGAGACATGAACAAAAATAATAGTACAGTGGGGAAAATGATGTCGGCAAAAATATGACATATATCTAAAACTTGTTTATAGATGAAAACATCATCAATAGGCATGCTGTCTCTTAGAACTGGAAATCTGTTATCTCTGGTTTTTTTGATATGTCACAGAAAAACGTATTTGGCCTTGCTATATTCAGGAAACAAGCAATATATTAAGAATGCAAGGAAATACTTGGTATGGATATTGACTCTTGAATACAGAAATTATTACCTAATTTTGACCTGCACACATGATGTACCAGCTTAATGTGAAGCCAGAACAATACTATATAGTCAATGGTAAGCCAATTTAAATTTTACTTATGCCACTGATATTAAGGCTTTCTATTAGGCATGGCTAGTAAGCATTCACTTAGCTCTGTATTCCTAAGCAGATGCAAGAAACTTCAGTTGCAGTTAAGAATATATTTCCATCTACAGAGTTAATGTGATTCTTGAAGTATTTTTTATCTGTCTGAACTTATGACTACAGGAGCCCATTCTGCAAATATATGGGTTATGCTATTAAATTGCTCCCAAGTGATTGAAGTTCCTTCAGTTTGGTATGCCTTGCAGAAGGTTCTGTTATCAGAAACTAGTAATTGTTTATTTATTACAGTATTTACTAATTGTAAGCTGCCTAGATTTGCCTCTTGGTGAGGTGGGTAGCATATAAATTTCATAATAAATAATAAAATAAATTAGCAAAAATTTAGTAATGAGGCACGACTTAACTTGCTATCCATGTTCCAGATTCTGCTTTAGACAGAATACTTTTGTGGAAGTATTTTTTTCTCCAGCTAATACAGACAACAACCATTCAAACTGTCAGCTCCTTGTCTGTTGTAGCTAACACACTTATTCTACCACTGTCACCACTTCTGTTCTCTCCAGAAAACTGGTCTTGAATTCAATCTCTTCTGTTCATCCATTTACAAGAGAAATAGTTTACGCGATGCTTGGATATGTTATTGGAAGAGAAGATAAAAAGAAGATATTATAGAGTATGGGAGAATAGATAAAAGAATAAATATTAGAAATGTTATGCATATGATTGTTAATTAAATGCTATTGATTTTTAAATGCTATAGGTTTGATTATATGATTATTATTAGGATGAGATTGGAAATGATATGTGAAACAAGTAAAAGGTATTATAAAATATTATGTGAATGTAAATTTTTGATATGTATAACTTGATACCCGGATGACACATTGTAATGAAAGAATGGATGGTTTATAAATAAAAATAAAAAAAGAAAGAGAAGATAAAAAGCAGTTGGCTTCAGTGAGATACATTGGTGAATTGTTCTTTCCTGGTCTCTTAGTATTCAGTGTGGTCTGAAGATTTTCATTCATCCAGACTACAGAGTTGATTATTACTTTTGTGATTCAGGATTCCCCTTCTGGGACCAAGGTCATGTTATAGAGATGCAGAGGGTTAGGATTAGAGTAAAGGTGCACAATACAGTACTGCTATATCCACTCTCTTTGCAGCATTGGTTCTACTATTTTAACCTTCACAAAGAATTCACCACAATCTGATTTACTTAGTTTACTCTTCTTCCATTGAACTCTTCTAATACCCATTCTCAGACGAGCTTCTCATTTACATAATAAGGACACTTCTTACAATGCATTGCAATCTGATTAGTCATTCCTGTCTTCTTCAGACTCATCTTTGGGAGGTTAGCTTTTTTCTTTTCTTGTTGGGAAATGTTAACCTTTATGCAAGAGAGTTGCTATCCATAGCAGATGCATGGGTTCTTAGTATCCAGTAGTTGTGATGGTTGAGGAACAAGTCTTCCAGGTCATATACTATGACAGTTGAAATCCTGTAGCATTTGCAGTTCTCCACTATTACTGAAGACATCAAAAGAGGCTTGGGAATGTCTGGTACTGAGACTATCTACATCATGGTACTCAGAAATCCTTTAAGAGGTCTGCAACTTCTATCTAATTCTTTTTTAAATGGAGGCATTGAAGACGTTGAGCATGAATAAATTTAGCCCAGTTGACAGGGAAGGTTTCAATCTCAATTCCATGGCCTGGAGATATTTGATAGCTGCTTTGGCATTTGAATCGCAAACCACCAAACCAATGCAGAAATGGAAGGTTAAAGCTCACTGTGTGAGATGTTACAACAATAAAACCAAGGCTTCCTCATCACAGGCCTTGCTCTGAGAAATGCAGCATCTTGGATTTGATTACTCCACATTAGGCTTCTCTGATGTCCCGGAAGAAGTAAAATCATATAATTGGATATTGCTTAATGACCACAATTGAGACCAGAATCTCAGTCATTGAGTAAAGTTAGCACTATTTCTAAGGCTGTTGCAACTTTGATCACTAAATGATTGCTTGTAAGTCAGAAACTATCTGTAATTAGGAATGAAGTTTCTGTTGCTAGGTGATACTTAGATGCTTAGTGGCGACAGTTGCAGCACTTCCGGTTGCCGTTGTTAAGTGAATCCTGTGCCAATGTTAAGCACAATGTCATATTCCCTATTGACATTGCTTATCAGAAGCTGACTGTGAAGGTCGCTGCTGCAGTACACCTGGCTGCAGTCCTCTGCAATGTCATAACAGTGATCCAGTCGCCAGGTGCTTGGATCACAATCGCATAATCCTGGGGATGCTGTAATGGCCACAACTGTGAGGACCAGTTTTAAGTATCACTCATTTGGTGCTGTCATTCGTGATTGCTGAATGAGCAGTCATTAAAGGAGGACTACCTGTAACCATCACACAAGCAATAGAAGCTTTGTAACAGTTCTTGACACTTTGGGAAAGGAATAATGCTGCTAGCCTTCCACAAGTCATAGTACTGGGAGTAATGGTAATAGAATAGGAAATGACAACCTAATTAAAGCAAATTGGCATTTTTCCTTCTTAACTTTAAGCCTCAAAGCAGACATGAAAATGAGGTGAGGAGTGGGTGAGCAACACCTGGTACAAAAAACAGTTAGCTATTATAGGAAGGAAAAAATCTGTAGCATGAGCTCATTGTACTGAACTAAGCATGGGATAGAAGGTGTCAATCATTGTTTGGAGAAAGATGAGTATGAAGGGGATTCAGTGCATAAAATTATACTGTCCTTATGCCCCTTGAAGGCTGATTCTGCACTTGTCCATTTATATGCTGGTATTAGTCGTTCACTAATAACTGCAGTACTCATCCTGTTTAAAGTCCTCAATGGATTAAATAGGAATTTCTGTTCTTGACATGGGTTGGAATTAAGTAACATTTTAGTTGGTTCAGATGCCACCTTCTATCCAGATTTACTGCTTTTTAGCTTTGCTATTATTTTCCCCTACTAGTCTTGATTACAAAGGAAACACAGAGAGTGATTTTTTTTTCTATTACAAGTTTCACCCTTCACTATAAAGCCACTTTACTGTCAGTATTGTTGCCAAACGCACACGCGATATATGGCGTTATAACTGCCTATCAAGAGCTTCAGACACCAGTCAAAAGATTCCCAGATGATATTATAATATGTCTCTTTGATTTCCCCCCCAGTATATTTGTTCATAAATCCCCAAGATGATGCCTGCTTTCCCCAAAGTATATGTTGTTGTTGTTAGTTGCGAAGTCGTGTCCGACCCATCGCGACTCCATGGACAATGTTCCTCCAGGCCTTCCTG
>JANHJO010007677.1:38014-48047 GCA_032468235.1 Pseudoxyrhopus heterurus | reverse complement strand
GAATAGAATAGAATAGAATAGAATAGAATAGAATAGAATAGAATAGAATAGAATAGAATAGAATAGAATAGAATGGACCTTGGAAGTCTTCTAGTCCAACATCCTGCTCAGGCAGGAAACCCTATACCAATGATGGCGAATCTATTGATTAGTTTCCACCCATTGCTTCTTGTCCTGTCCTCAGGTGCTTTGGAGAATAGCTTGACTTCCTCTTCTTTGTGGCAGCCCCTGAGATACCGGAACACTGCTAACGTGTCGCCCCTAACGGATATTAAGACATTAGCTAAACAGTTTCGTTCTAGAGAAACTATTTCAGCCAATTACAATGTGGCAGAGAAAAGAGATTTGGATCAAATTAACCCACCCCCGGCTTCAAATTCCGACTTCTGCCTTGAGATTCTCAGTGTCTCAACTCAAATTATCATCCCTGCAGCTTTCAAGCTTTCTACCACACATGCAACATGAGAATAAGAGCGTAAAAGAAAGACCGTGCGTGTCCTCTACAAGATTTTCTTTACAGAAAAAAAAGAGAGATTTCTAGCTCTGCAAATGGTTACCAGATGGAAAGGAATGTGTAAATTCGTGATCGTGAGGCCGTATAGACAATGAAGGCAATTTCAGAAAGCATCTTCTTTTTGAGAGGGGTGGGAGGGAGGATGGAAGGAAAGAAAGAAAGAAAGAAAAGTTGGGCTGATTGGCTCAGCTGAACAAACGTTTGTTTTCAATTATATTTCAAATTCCTCTAACAATAACTGTGTGGCGTCTGGCACCAGCTCATCACAGCTTTTGAAGTGGTTCTCCACTTTTAACAGAAAGGGGAGAGGAGAGGCAGAAGGGAGTCAATCAGCAATGTCAGCTTTTAAATTCTCAACTTTTTTTTCCCCCAACAAAGCAAACATTGGAGAAGTATGTGGACTTCCCAGCTAAAAATGTATACAGAAAAGAAGAAAAGGTATGTAGGCCAGAGTTTTGTTGGGGGCTTTTTAGTGTGTGTGTGTGTATACACACACACACACATACACACACAAAAACCAGGCTCACATCCCAGGATAGAGCTGCTCTGATTAAAGTGTAGAAAGAGTCACCAGATCTGACAGCAAAAAACAAAACACAACCGTTGCAGGTACAACCCTGGGCACCAAAGATTTCTTTTCATAACCATCCCTTGGAATTATTCTGGAAACTGTCAGAAGGGAGACAACGAGCTCAGCCTCTTCCTCCTCCTCCTCCTCCTCCTCCTCCTCTCTATTTCTGTAAGCTGAAATTTGTTTCATCCACTTAAACCCTCAAAAGACAGTTTACAGTATCAAAATGCTAAACAAAAGCACACATAATCGAGCAACGGTTTATTTAAAACATACGAGGAGAGGAAAAAAAATGGGCTGGTGCCTTCCAGATGCTCTAGTCTAAACCAGAGATAGAGAACTATGGCCCCTTTATGACTTGTGGACTTCAACTCCCAGAATTCCATGGCTGGCTCAGGAATTATGGGAGCTGGAGTCCACAAGTCCTAAAAGGGCCATCGTTCCCCACACCTACTCTAAACCATCATGGTCACAATTCCTGCCTGTTGCTGATAGGTGCCAATGGCAGATAGTCCAAAACACCAGAAAGACAACAGGTTGCTTTATATGAGGTCCAGCAGAATGGCTCCACCCTAATGGAGCTAATAGAAGCAGGGGTAAATCCTATGATGACCAGCAGGTATTCTTCCCAGGGAGGGGAGGGAAGAAGGAAGGCAGGAAGGCAAAGACACCCTTGAGCAATTTTTAAGCATGTGATTTTGTGGAAGCAACTATGCAATGCTCTTGGCAACAATACAAAAATTATTTTTCCTTCTTCCGAGCAGTATTTTCCTTTCTTAGTCCAGCTTCCAGTCCTCTCATCAAAGTATTAGCCAAGCATACCTTAGCTTCCCAACCCAGCCAAGATTAGGCAGACAAAGAAAGAAGCATTTACAACAGTTCACTTGTAGTTCTGTAAGGGGGAATTGAAGTCTACACATCTTCACGTTGCCACGGTTGAGAAACACTGCTTTTGAGAAGAGAGTAGGATCTGCTCCATGAACAGCTTTTTATCCCTGCTGCCTCAGATATAGTGGTCCTTCTCTCACCCAGAAGCTTTACCTATCAATCTCTTGACTTCTGCACATAGAATGGCACAAAAGGTAATGTCCTGGATTTCGAGTGGACCAGGCCTACCACCAATAGACAACAGAGAAAAATAGGGCCAGCAGAATTCTTAGCCGTGATCATATTCCTGAAATAAGTTAAATCCTCAAGGAACTAACTAGCAGTAAATCTGAAAGAGAAGTAAAATATGAGGCTAGATGGAAACAAACCAAGCATTCCAGACTCTGCCTCTTGAATTGGGCCAACTAAGCCTAATCAGTTCAGGACATGTTTAAAATGTTTTGTCTAGAAAATAATAAAAGAAAACTACAATTCTGCCCAGCAAACACAACTTGTTAATTAAGAAATGTTGTTCATAGTGTGTGCAAAAGAAGTCATCACTATTTCTCTGAGATAGGTTCAAAACTCAATCTTTAAGCTACAGGGGAAAATCAAAATATGAACAGTGTGACTTATTCTCTGATCCAATTTCACCTCAAAATCACATTCTTCCAGCTGTATTTTACACCCACAGCCAGCAAACGTTAAGCAGTTAGCCAGGATAGTGGTTGGGCATACACAAAGAGGCAAGACCAATTTGGGTTATTTTTTTACTTGTCTTCCAAATTCTTATTTTTATAACTCAAGGTTTTCAATCACTTCCCAGCAAGGTTTTTTAATTTGCCAGAACATTGTTCATTCAACCTCTCAAAGCAACATAAAAATCATCTTTCAATTGGTGATGGCCAAAACATTTCATATTCAAGATGCCCAGAAATCTGAAATTGTGTTCTGATTTCACATGAAGTTTTCCAACAATTCCAGAAATGTTCCGAGAGCTTTAAAAAATTGTTCTGAATTCAAAACAGTAACATTTCTGGCTCAGAAAATTTCCAGAATAGTCAGAATAGCACCCAAATACTTCTGTTAAGGCTAACACAAACTGCTTTGAATGTAAAAACGAATATGAAATATTCTCAATTTGAAATGTATTGAATACCTCTAAGTGTCAACACAGAAACAATTGGCATTTACTTAGCAGTCTTCTGAAGAACAAAAAAATAAAGGGATTTATCTCCATTCTTTTAATACTAGGTCCAATTCTACACAGAACAAAAATGAATAATCCATTCAGGAATTCATCTGGGAATGTGAAAAGTTTTAAACTAGATAGAAAACAGGACTGCAGAGACACACATAATTTAATCACCCAAATTTCCAAGGTTTAGCAAGATATCTGACAGATGGTCTTATTTGCATTGGCTTGAACTAACCATTTGCATAATCCAAAAGCCCAATAAAACAGGATCCAAGACAACAGTTATATTTATGTTCAATGAAATACAAGCACAATTTTCCTGTAATATTTGAATGAACATAGTAAGACAGGCAAAAGGGATAACATAATATACATACTATACATAGCCTCTTTTAATCCAATAAGTCATCCACATCTATTTCATTCTTTATCCAGTTTGAAATTCTTTGAATAGCTTAAAGATTTTCACAAAATACACAATTTCAAGAAATATGCTTAAGAGCAGGGTTCTCCAAACTTGACAACTTTAAGACATGGACTTCAACACATGCTGCTGGGGAATTCTGGGAGTTGAAGTCCACCAGTCTTAAAGTTGGCAAGTTTGGAGAGCAATCCAAATAAATCCCTGTTTAAGAGCAATCATATGCTTTCAAAAGAATTTGCTTGTTTCAAAAAAAAAAAAGGAATTATGTCCCAGTAGTGGAAATGAAAGCAAAACTAAACAATTAATATTTAAAGTTTATAATCTGCGCATGCATAGAGAAAGGAGGAAAAAAAAAACAGAGATTATCAATAGTCTACGGCAGGCATCTCCAACACCTGGGCTGCATCCCATTACTGGGCCATGGCCTATTCTGAACCAGGTCACATGAGAGGTGGGCTGACACGCATGGGTGTGTGCAGCTCCAATTGCGCAAACAGCAGGCCAGCACACACACACATACATGCACCAGCCCACCATGCATGCAGCCCAGTTCTCCCTTTTCACCCCCAAGCCGGGCCACCAATCTGCAAAGTTAGGGACTGCTGGCCTATGGCCAAAAACCATGAGATATCTACAATACTTGGACAGCCACACAATGTTAAAAATGCAACAGATGCATTAGGTACGGCAAAAAAAAGATACTGAATTTTCTTAGGTTGGGGTAGGGATAGAACATTAAGTGCTGCAAACAGAAGATGAAGATGTTAAAAAAATTGGAAACAGATGGTCAAACAAAATCAATGAATAAATAAGTTTTAAGATTGAGAGGAAGGTAAAATATCTGGGCATGACAAATGAATTGTATGTTATTTTAAAATAACTAAATTAAGCCATGGAATAAAGTGAAAAAAAGACATGTTAAGATGAGAGAAACCACAACTGCCATTGCTGGAGAGAATTTCTATGATAAAAATAAATGTTTTGCCTTGAATTATGTTCTTGGTTCAGACAATGGATGCATTTATAGTCATGGAATCGACGTGCTTGAAAACTACTGAATTATCTGCTGCACATTTATTGGTCAATAAACCAGTTCTTTGGAAAGGGGATAACACACAGTGTAACCTCCACTGATAGGAATGCTCTTCTCGGCTTTTCTATATAATAACTCTTTGCTAATTGCAGTTTAATTTTGAGAATCTTGAAAGGTCAGTGTTTCATTTTGAAGCTCTGCACCTGCTTTCATTTCCAGAACAACTGATAATGAAGCAGGAATTACCAAGAAAAGATTCTGACCAAGCCCAGCTTTTACCAACTGCAGATACCTATTGGCTTTAGAGGCAATCCTGAGCATGCATGTTTCGACAAACGGGTTGTTGTATTCACCTTGCCTGGGAATGTCTCATTCAGCCTCCTGATCTATACAGATACCAGAAGAGCAGTTTATACTTGATGTGCCTTACGGAGAGGAGATAGAATTTCTCGGTAGTTATGTTTTTAAAGAGGAAACATTTCTATTCTTGGTTTGGGAGCTGCTCTCTATGGACTGAGATCTAACCAGTAACATGCTATGCTGCTCTTCCAAAATAAACATATTACATGAAGGGGGTAGTAATGTTCCTGCTATACAGCTGACATGCTTCAGTAGCCACAAAGTTACCCAAACAAATGGAAGCAAAGGAATTCTGAACTGGATGTCTGGAAAAATAAACAAATCCCACACAAGAGGAGGGAAGGAAATGTTCCTAAAGAATCTGGGATAAGATAGACCATGACATGCACCAAGTAGCATGTCGGAATATACTGCAAGACTGCTTTTGTTTGCTTGCTTGCTTGCTTTTTTAAAGAATCCTTCAATTCCGTAAATAATTCCAGTTCATGTCACAAAGTTTTCCTTATCCAGTAAGAAAACTGTTGTTCAAGAAAACTCAAAGCATGAAAGGATGTTTATATCACAATTATAAGAGGCAATATTTCTCCAAGAATATATTGAGTTGGTTTCAAGTTATACTGAATAACTATCCCCTACAATTGCATCTGATAGTTCCAACTAATAAGTGATATGATAGGGAAATTTCATAACCATGCAAGCAGAACTATGGAGAAATTTGGATGGCATGCAGCATATTTCTTTCAGAAGCCTTGATGTTGGTTTGTTTCTTTGCTTATTTATTTACTTATTCATTCATTTAATTTATATAACCACTCCACCTCACATCTGTTAATCTGGGTGGCTCACAGCAGTTAAAAAATGGCACCAAAAACAATGAACAAACTAAAAATGAAAACATACATACAAAACCATATTACCAACAGAAGAGAAAATTTGTAACTCGGAGTTGAACTGTGGGATCCTTGGTACTCTCTGATCTTGTTTTCTTGCAGACATTTCATTATCCAAGTATGTAACACTATCATTGCCATCAAAACTATGTTAAAAACCATTATTAAAAATTCTATTAAAACATAAACAGCAGCACACTACAATCCAGAGGCATGCTATTCCCTTCAGCTAGGGAGTTTCATTTTTGTTTACATGAGATGGTCAGCTAGACAAATGCAATAGCTAAAAAAATAATTAAATTCATAAAAATAATTCATAACAATAGGATGTTGAACATCTTATTGTTGCAATGAACAAAAACAACCACTGAACAGATTGTACACAGAATCAAAATCCCAGGACCAATGGCAGAGCCATGTCTTCAGAGCCTTCTGAAAAGGTCAGCAGTTTACCAGTTTTGGTCTGATTTCTAAAATGAAGGTTTCAAAGGTTCCACATTGCTAGATTAAATTTAAAAATGGCCAAAATGTCATGCCATTCCTTATACTTCCAAGATTTTAGCATTCTCATGTGAAGCCAAGCAAAATGAGATATAAGATTATCTTGGAAATTATCTTGGAAATAACTTTAGTGTCAGGTTTGCCAAATTCTAATCTAATCTATTTTTATAATATCTGATTAATCCAGTTGGATGAGAGAGATGTTCACTTTTACATTCCAAAGACTCCATAACCACTAACAAATTCTTCATTAGACTATGCGAAGAACCACACATAAATTGTCAGCTAATGTAGGTAGGATTCCGCCCCATTCATCCTATCAATTTAATAGGCCTATTCTAAGGAATGATTTAATCTGGAGTCAACATTACAGCAAGATTAGCAACAAATAATCATAAAGTGGAATTAAGTCCTCAAACAATAAAGGCAGATGTTGCCAAAGCAACCACGAGGTTCAGAGGATTCAGGAAGTCGTAGAGGAAGCTATTGAAAACCATTTGAAGAAGCAGGATAGAAAGAGCATGGGCCTTTGAATTTTTGGTGTTGGAGAACCCTCCTGAGATAGCCAAGGGGGGAAAAAATACCACCGCTGAACAAATCAACTCTTCTCACTCAAGCCACAAATGAGCAGGTTCAAATAACTGTACTTTGGACACATTATATGAAAATCTAGTTCTCTGGAGAAGGTTCTAATCCTGGGAAAAGTAGAAGATAAAATACCAAGGTGGATGGACTTGGTTGATAGGAGGAGAAGATCTGATGTACCAAGTTGGGGGCAGGTCTTCCTGGGGAAAATCTATATACCTCGGCTTACAATCATTTGTCCAGTGATGACAGCACTAAAAAAATGACTACTTTTCACACTTATGACTGTTACGTGATCAAAATTTGGGTGATTGGCAACAGGAATGTATTTATGAAGACTGCAATCTTTTGAGATCATGTGATTACCATTTGTAGCCTTTCCAGCTGGCTTCCAACAAGCAAAGGCAATGGGGGAGGCCAGATGCATTTAACAACTGCATGATTCACTGAACAAACTGCACTAATTCATTTAACAACTGTGGCAAAAAAAAAAAAAGGTTGAAAATGCAGCACAACTTAATTAACACCTATCATGGTTAGCAATGGAAAATTTGGGCTCAATTGGGGTCATAAGTCGAGGACTACTTGTGGTCAACTAAGAGTTGACATTGACTTGATGGTAGATAATCAAAATCATCGTGTATTAAATGTTTTTTTAAAACCCTGCCCTGAGAAATATGCTTTTTAAAATCAATCCAATCAATCAAACCAATCTCACTTGCTTTACATTTTAACCAGTAGGAAAGCATCATGATTCAGCTGAGCATGACGTGTTTCCCATGGAGAAAAGTTTTCTTTCTATGGGAAGGAACCCACTTATTCCTTTGTACTATCAACATAAAGAAGTAAGGGGGTTTCAGCCAAATACCTTTTTCTGTAATAACAGAACCCAAATCTAGGATTTTCTCCTTGCCTTCCATGTACTTTTATTTTTTTTAAATAAAATTTATATGCTGCCCAACTCCCGGGGGACTCTGGGCGGCGTACAACATATTAAAACATTATAAAAAACACAGAAGACTAAGAATATCTAAAAAACACTCTCTTGCCCAGTCAACATCATCCCCAGGCCTGCTGGCACAACCAGGTTTTAAGCGCCTTGCGGAAGGGTATCAAACTGGAGATGGTCCTGATCTCTGGGGGAAGTTGGTTCCAGAGAGTCGGAACCACTACTACTGAGCTTCTACATATTTATGAGGTGAAAACCCAAAACCACTTTGTATGTGCCCATATTTGAATAAATTTGGCAATAAAAGACAGACCCAGACCAGTGTCTGTACAAATTTGTTGTCGTTGTTCAGTCACTAAGTTGTGTCCAACTCTTCATGACCCATGGACCATAGTATACCAGGCCCGCTTGTTCTCCACTGTCTCCTGGAATTTGCCCAAGTTCATTGCTTCAATGATACGATCTAACCATTCTGTACAAATTAATATACCATAAAGTCTGCAGGGAATGTACAAATATCTAAATTATGATCACAGTTTCAGAAGTTGGTCAACAGGTTATTAGGGCTGATCAACTTGGTTGGCACATGCTTTCTGAATGCTCTCCACCCACTGCTCTCACTATTAGGACTAATTAAAAAAAAGCAAATAGGAAATCCCCAACCTGTTACTTGCTTTCTAAACCCTATTTCCTGTTTCATGCATTCCTTTCGGCTTTGAATTCTGGTCTGCTAAGACGACAACAAATCAGAGAGCCTCCATTCAGATGCAACTTTCAATGAATCATGTTTGGTTCGCACAGCCATTTTAATTAACAAGATGGAATGGCTAAATAGCACATGCCAATATAACTTGGTTGCTCCCAATAAACCAAAATGGTGACTGATTTTGGAGAGCATGAGATGGGAAACCCAAATCCTGCATATGACCATTGTACCCTAAAATTGGGCCCCAAACACTGAAAAAACACAAGTTGTTGTTTTTTTTGCACAGAAAAGGAAATAGGCTTGTAAGTCATTAAAAAGAAAAGCCCCAGCTTGATCACTGGTATGACATCACTGGGTCACTATTCCAAATTGTGGTAATCCACATAGAGGAAACAGCTGGGAATCTCTGGCATGAAGAAAGGCTTCCATTGGCCAACAAAAATATGGGAAAACAAAGACATGGAAGCTCTGCAGCACAGGCCATAATATAGATTTCTGAAGTTCCGTTTCTAAACTAAGAAATCTGTGTTTCCATTTTACTATTATGCACCATCTGTTAATCAACAGATATGGAACCCTGATATCTAGAAGGATTTTTTTTTTCTTTTGTTCCTGCTTCCCCAAATTTATTCAATTCCACTTGCTTTAAAAAAAGAAAATAAATATTTTCTTTATCAGTAAAGAGATCATCTCATTCTTTTAAAATAGCTTGAATACAAATGCCACAAAACATACAATTGGCAGACGTTTTGATATTTGTTTCCCTCTTTTGGAATTCCACAGCCAGAACAAATGAAATTGAAGTACTGGCTAAGTCAAAACCAATGATTTCTTGTGAAATGAAGTAAATATAACTGAAATCTATCTCGTCTTGGATGGTATTTAAGTTGAGATCTCACAAAACTCCAGGGGTATAAAGACGTAAACAAATTATTTCAATTACCATATTTTTTGGACTATAAGACACTCCGCAGTATAAGACGCACCTAGCTTTTGGGGAGGAAAACAAGGAAAAGAATCTGCCTCTGCCTCCCAGCAATTTGCCTCCTTGCAGCAAACAGCAAATAGCCTGGCCAGCTTCAGCACAGCCTGATTAGCACAAGCAGCTGATTGTCAGTTGGATCGGCGTCCTGACGATCAGCTGTTTCAGGCTGCAGGGATTGCCATCACCTATTGCCGCCTCCGCGCGCCCCATTTTCATCTCTGCATCCCGTTTTCGGCCTCTGCATCCCATTTTTGGCCCGTTCCAGGTGGCAGGGATCAGAACGAGCCAAAAATGGAATGCACGGAGGCCGAAAATGGGGTGTGCGGAAGCCAAAAACAGGATGCGGAGGCCGAAAATGGGATGCAGAGGTTGAAAATGGGGCACGCGGAGGTGGCAATAGGCGATGGCAATCCCTGCATCCTGAAACAGCTGATCATCGGTAGGCCTATC
>JANHJO010007677.1:17144-34400 GCA_032468235.1 Pseudoxyrhopus heterurus | reverse complement strand
TACACAGCTTAAAGCTGTTTGAAGACCCCTGATTCAAAGTTATGATGGTGCTGAAAAAGTAACTTTATGATCTGTACAACCTGTACTGCAGCATCCCTGCTGTCATGCAATTAAGATTCAGGTGCTTCACTATCAGCAGGAGCTCACAACCATTGCAGCATCCTGTGGTTTACATGATTGCCAACTGAACACATCACAGCTGGCTTCCAATAAGCAAAGCCAATGGAGAGGTTGCCAGAGTGCAATTGCAAGTGACATCTTGCTTGGGGTCTGCATCACTTAATGACAGAGTTGGCAGCTCCAATTTTGGTCATAAGCAAGAATAACCTGTAGAGTATTTTTGTCTCAGTGTATTTATAGTTCACCTTTTCTTCATAGGGACTGCTTGTTCATATTTTATCTGAGCAAACCTATGATACATTACACAGTGACTGATCCTTACAGACTTGAATATGAGGGATCCTTGATGCTCTCTGAGATTGTTTTCTTGCAGACATTTCATTGCTCTAATTAGATAACATTACCAGTGCTACTAGCAAACGAGCTCAGAGAGCACCAAGGGCCTCTTATTTCAAACCTGAGCTACAAATATCCTCCTTTATTGGTAGACTTGAATATGCTCAATTTTTAGGTTAAAAAAGCTCATAGCTAGAACTGATTTGAACTGTGAGTGGATTTTCTCACAGCTAAGTGAAATATACAGTCACTGGCTCCATTTATACTTTTTATGTAATCGAGAAAACACTCATGTGTAAGAGGTTAGGCACTCAAACTGTGTACCATCCTTAGTTATAAAAGCTATTCTCTTGCACTGAACTGAACTGCTTGAATGGGCTTACACAGAAATTATTCTTGAATGGGCTTACACAGAACAATTAGTAACGAAGCAGATGTCTACATACCAGGATTTTGCTCATTTTTAGTGGAACAACTTAAATACACATTTGTGATTCATAAGGGATTGACCAATCTATGAACTGTATATTTTTTGATAGTAGTGCTGAACCTCACCCATTCATGTCAGAGTAATTTGTTATTTTCACACTAGATCTGGAAAAAAAAACATTGTCTATACCTTTCCAAGAGGGAATTTTTCTACAGACCAAGGATTTCAGTTTGTACATTCTGAACATCTTTCTCACATTTCCTAATCTGTATGAGATGTAGCTAGATATGAAGGTGTGAAGAGAATAGCCAGTTAATAAAACTCAGACAATCTACAACTTTGGAAATAAAGAAAAGCAACATCCACCCAACTCTTAAACCACAAGTACTCGAAATCACTTCCTCAGTTATGTTTACATCAGAGGTGCCAAGCAGCCTAAAAACAACAGGTCTAAGAAGCCAAATGGCGTAGCCAAATGGCGTAGAAGCCTCCCCATGAAATCTCACAGAGGCTATGGAAATGCAGGTACAAAAAAGGTTTCTGGTCCATAAGGCCATTTTGGAATTGTAAGTCACCCAGAGTCACTTGGATGACAATGGGCAGCTATAGAAAATGTATGTATGAATGAATGGCCAAAATTTCCAAAATAGTGATACCAGTTGCAGTATGAGCTTCTACCATTTCATTCAAACAACCTTCTTTCATAACTGACAATCATGTTTTTCCATTTATTATTTGCCCTCTGATCCTCACCTATAGCATTTTAGCCTCCAAATGCTTTAGGACAGAAATTAGGATCTTTCTCATTTATATTCCAACAATGGATAAATTTATCTTCAAATTCAACACTCTGCTCTACTATAAATTGCCTCAAGAAAAGCAACAGGTTGGAAGTCTTTGGATATTTAGGTTATAAAGCAGATATACACAGCTAATCTACTTTAAGTAGACTTTCTTCCACTGAAAAGTCATTTTACAATTACTACATGCAGAGTTACATTGTTCTTACATCAGCTTCCAGCAAAGTAGCTAATGTTAGCTTTCTGCAGCAAAAACAATAGAGGGAACCTGAAAAAAGTTGATCTATTTATTATTGCCTAAGTTTTTGTTTAATAAAAAATCTACTTCATCTTACAATAACTAGCACTTTTACCAGGAAGTCCTCTTTTGAACAATAGTTTCACCTATCTCTGGTAAAATCATTTGTCTCTAAATATCTCACACAAGTTCTCAATTGAGAGGACACCTAATTTGCTCTGCCGAGGATTTTAGGAGCAGCCTCAAGAAAAGCAACAAGTTGAAAGTTAAAGAGAAGAAATAAAAGAATTCTTGTTGTCTGGAGACCTTTTAGACAGTCTATATAAATACTGAAAAAGAATAGAAATGCTTTTTAGAAATCACTTGTTGCTTGCATGTACATTGAGAGCTTATGTACCTGATACAAATTCCTTGTGTATCCAATCACTCTTTGCCAATAAAGAATTCTATTCTACTCAACTCAACTCAACTCTTTCTATCCTATTCCTCAAATGTCTTATTTATATATGGCTAAGCCACATTCATAAAATTATACCCAGTTTTGTTTAGAATTTCATAACTTGCCATATCCCCAAAATACCTACAGAGAAAAAAATGCTTATCAATTCTTTATTTCGTTAAACTACCGGGAAAATTAAATTACTCCTTTTTTTTTCAAGTTTGAACTGAAACAAAGAAATTACTTAGCCTGCAGAACACCAGAAAAAAAAGCAGCAGTACACCAAAAAATAGCAGCCTTCAATTTTTGTACATTTAGGATCTATCTTTAATTTTGCAAGCAACACTTTGTTTTATTTTATTTATTATGCTAGCCTAGTTGCCTAGTAATATTTATGACTTACTCACTGATTAGAAGTAAAAATAGCTAAGACAAATGATTACTTGCAATTCTTATTAACTCCAACTTAAAATAATAAATCTATTTTTTTCTTCTTTTCCTGCAAAATTCTTTTCTCTTCCTCTCCATTCAAATAATGGTTGTGGTGTATGTGATATGACACGATCATATTAGGCATCTACTACTTCAGCCCTTTTCAAGCCTTGCACCCTCTTAAGGATATGGACTCTAAATTCTTTGAAGAGAACCTCATAACAAGATCTATGCTTCCTGGATACGAATGGATACAAAAATAAGGAAATAAAAGGGAATCAGTTTTTTCTCAGAGAATTCTAAGTGGATGCAGGAGCAGCTGATCTTAAGAGACCTCTGAGGTTGATCCAAAAGCGACAACTCCTACATTCCTTGGCATCTATTCAGTTCAACAGAATACATATGTTTTTGACATATTTTGCTCTGAAGACTGAAGTTTAAGGGACATCCGGATGGGGAAAATGTTTTTTTTTAAACAACCCTGAGCGTTTCCATATTCTGAAA
The DNA here is from genome assembly GCA_032468235.1 of Pseudoxyrhopus heterurus. Lineage (NCBI taxonomy): Eukaryota > Metazoa > Chordata > Lepidosauria > Squamata > Pseudoxyrhopus > Pseudoxyrhopus heterurus. The sequence continues at coordinate 31,101 of JANHJO010007677.1, read as the reverse complement.
TGAACCCATTTGTAAGAACCGAGGTATTTGCTTGCGTATGTGGGGATAATTCAGCTGCCTATCGAAAAGGTTGTTTCCCTGAAAACGTGTCCTTCACCCCTACTGCTCCTCCCTTAGCACACTCTCACTCAAGCCCATTCATTCTTCACCTTTCAAACTTCCCCTTTGTAAGTGGTCCTGAATCTATTGAGTTGCAACTCCCTTTGTATCTGGCCCTTGCGTTTCAAATTGCAACCACCGTGGGTTGGGGATGGAAAAGCCAAGAGTGATTAAAGGCTACAAAAAGTTTCCCAAGAGAAGAGGATCCCAAACAGTTTGCTCTTAGATCCCAAAATCCATCAGATTGAATGATGCTTCAGAAAGTGCTAATAAGAGATTTTCAGCAAGTGCTATAACCAAGGCACAGATAACTAACTATTCTTTCAACATTCCTTGAAAAGTCTATGGAAAGAGCCTTTCTTACAGGGCCTTTTAGAACTCATCTGGAGGTCATCTGGCTGGTCCTGGGCCCCACAATCTGGCCCAAACCTAACTACCATAATACAGGTCTCATTCAGGCTTTGTCTCTGTGGAACAGCCAAGGCTAACATTAAAGGCTTTTGAAGAGAAAGGTCAAAGCGCACATGGACTTTAATAACAAGTAAAACTGCTAATTAAACTAAAGCTATTATCTTAACAAAAGGAATGTTTTAGAATTTGCACGAGATAAAGATGCATGCGGAATTGGAAAACGGTGCATAACCAACAGGATGGCAATCCAAAAGAAATATGCTTTGTACATTGTGAAATTTAATTTTCAAATTAAAGAGAATTCTGTGTCTGACTTTCCTCAGTTGTGCACACTGGCTCCCTTCTACTTCTCCTTTCTGCATCAAGTGTCAACAAGTGTCACAAATTATCACTATAAAAATCAGAAAAGACAAGACATAAAATTGGAAAATGTAAGTTGTAAAAATAAACCATTCAAATGTAATTGATGCTATAAAAATGATTTAATGCATGTACTTCTGAGCATACCCACTCAAACGATAGTGACACACACACCTATTATTATGCATGCTATTAGGGCTACAGCTGCAGACCTAAGCTGTAATCCAAACCAGATATCCTAGGAACAAGTATAGTGTCACTTACACAAGTCGTTGGTGTTTTCTTGTTTAATTAAACTCAGGGCCTGAACAGATCTCAAGGCTGTGATCCTGAATAGATTTTCATAGGAATAGAGCCTTTTCAACCCATGAAGGCATACTTTAGAACAGGTTCCCAAACCTCTTCATGAAGTTTTAGATTGTTCATTAACCTCCAAACATTATATTAAAATAATTTAACGAATACTACTTTAACCATTAGTAGTAACATAAACCCCTGAGATAATCCCATCAATCTTTGGTGGGTCAATATTAAACACTTCCAAGAACTCTGCTTTAATAAACACATATAATTAGCAATATGCCATTTTAGGTTCTACCATGATCTCTCAGAAAATTAAAGACCCAAATTTTAAAAGCCTCAATATTTCTATAATCTATCCTGATTCTGGAGCTTTTGGATATTTCTAATAACATTGGGACACCTTCTACGCATTTCTAAATGTATTCTTAGAGGTAGCTAAATAGTAATCTACAGTACCTTTATCCAGTCGTATGATTCCATAAATACACATGCCTGTCACAGTAAATCAGGCAGAAGACTTCATTCAAGTCTCCCTGAATGTAACTAAGGAAGGGGGTCACATTCTAAGACTCAATGGAAAATTTATAGTCCCCAACTTCAATAGAAGCCTGTGAAATATGTACTCCATTGAACCAAAAGCAGCATCAATCCATTTGTATGGGCAAGCCTATAACTCACTAAATAAATCTGCTATGCTCATGTAGACAAGGGAGCATTCATCCAAACATCTCCATATAGCTTGTTTTGGGGCAAATCAGATAGTGAAGTCCAATAGAAGTTATACCTCTATCTATGCCTGTAGCATAAGACCGATTCTTCATACAAAAACAATAGAGTATAGACTAGCTTTCTCTAATACAGTAGTTCTCAATTTATAACCATTCATTCTTACGTTCATGAACCACAGTGGCACAGTGGTTAGAGTGCAGTACTGCAGGCTACTTCTGCCGGCTGCCTGCAATTTGGCAGTTTGAATCTCACCAGGCACAAGGTTGACTCAGCTTTCCATCCTTCCGAGATGGGTAAAATGAGGACCCAAATTGTTGGGGGCAATAGGCTGATTCTGTAAACCACTTAGAGAGGGCTGTAAAGCAGTATATAAGTCTAAGTACTATTGCTATTTAGTGACCATTTGAAGTTACAACAGCACTGAAAAAATTGACTTATGACCATTTTTCACACTTAGGACTGTTGCAGCATCTCCATGGTCACATGATCAAACTTCGGATGCAAGTGGCTCATATTTATGATGGTTGGGTCATGTGATCGGGTTGTGAGACCTTCTGAAAAGCAAAGTCAATGGGAAAGCCAGATTCACTTGACAACCAGATTACTAACTTAACAACTACAGTGATTCACTTAACAACTATGGCAAGAAAGGTCGTAAAATGGGGCAAGACTTGCTTAACAGCTGTCTAGCTTAGCAATAAAAATTTGGGGCTCAATTGTGGTCGTAAGTTGAGGACAGCCCATGTAATAATGTTAAGAGCATCATGAAGGAAGATTTCCCTCTTAAGGGAAGATATAATATTCAGTTCATCTCACCAAATTTTTTGACCACTTCAGGGTACCAACAATTCAGAATTTTTGCTATAAATCCTAAAAGGAACAAATCAGGAAAATGTGGGAAAGGAAAAAGGATATCAACCTCTGAGAGCTTGCCATACAGAGAGAAATTTACCAGTGCTGAAAATACAAAATTGGAAATTTTCGTGGGATGTTTGGATGAGGGCTGGGGAAAGAGGGAGAGCTGGAATTTTTATGCCAGCCTTTGATCTGCTGAGCTACTTACCAATTTGACCTTTGGAGATCACACCTCAATTTAATTCCATTCATTTACAGACTATGAAGAGGATTTACGGATACGAAGTCATAACTGTCAAATGAGAAGCCTCCATCTCCCTCCCCCCATCTACATCAGTTGCAAAGTAAGCCAATTCTTTTATTGCTAGAGTCGGAGACCGTGTCTATTTTTTTTTTTTAAAGTTTGCAATCCTGAGTTATTCATTTAAAACTTTTTAAAGAGATGTCTAAAATGTCAAACCATTCTGAGGAATATGGCCGGGGACACACTAATATAGGTGTTTCTCAATCTTGGCTGCTTTAAAGCTCTGTGGACTTCAATTCCCAGAATTCTCAGCCTGCTATGCTGGCTGGAGAATTCTGGGAGTTGAAGTCCACAGAGCTTAAAGCAGCCAAGGTGGAGAAACACTGCACTAATATGAAGCTGCATTAGTTGAATAAGCCACACTATTGGCCAGATCACACCAAGTCATAAAACATGATTTATAAAACATACGGTAAATGGCCAAATTAGTATACTGAACAATGCCAAACCATAATAGCCAGATCTGTGAACCAAGCTATTAGCGTGTCATGCCAAGGGGAATTCTGGGAGTTGAAGTCCACAGATCTTCAAGTTCCCAAGATAAAGAAACACTGCTCTAGCTAATAAGAAAGGAGCAGATACGGTAGTATAATTTGCAGTGGCAAGAAAAAGAGAAAAGATCGTTTTGCCAGAATGTTACATCTATGCATTTACAAACTGAAAATTTTTTCAGAAGATCCAATCTAATAGTAAGAAGAAAATTTCTGACAGTGATAATAATTAATCAATGGAATAGTTTGCCTCTCAGAGTTGTAAGTGCTCAATTCATTGGAGGTTTTCAAAAATAGAGTGGACCCCCCCATTTGACCAGGATGGTATAAGATCTCCTGCCTTGAGCAGGGGGTTGGACTAAAGGACCACTGAGGTACCTTCTAGCCCAGGGGTGTCAAACTCGCATCGTCACGTGACATATTGCGACTTTTTTCCCCTTCGCTAAACTGGGCGTGGGTGTGGCCAGTGCATGATGCATTCGGCCCGCGGGCCACGAATTTGACAGCCCTGTTCTAGTCCTTTGATTCTATGTTCACATAAATATAATAAAGTGCAAGCTATGTCATTTATCACAAATGAGTTGCAAAATAATGTAAGTACCTTTAACTAAAGTATTTCCCATGTTTTTAAATGCAAATCAATTCAAAATTTTCATGTTAAAGTAAGCCACTTTGTACTATGTGTATGTAAATGGATTGGTGTTTATTGTAAAAGCTTAGAATGTTGTATTGATTCTCTCTGAATAAGATTTCTAGGTACCAAATTAATATACAGCTACAAAACCAGAAGGAAACAATAAATCACACACAATTATGCCAAGGTGAAAGTAAAGCTCAAATCAAAGACACTCCAAAGACTCACCCCATTCTCCAAACAAGAGGCCTCTTTTTTCAAATGCCCAAATCGATTTCATGCAAGACCTTAAGGCTTAAGCTAGAGTGATTTGCTGTTTTGTGTGAACTCTGCCACCATGATTTATAAACCATGGTTTATGTCAGTGACTTGTGTGTGAACCCAAGCAATTATAGTTTATTCCATAAGCTATTGTTAAGAAAACCACAGCTTTGTGTAATGCATGAACCCAGCCGTGGAAAGTTTATAAGGGATTTCAGGTGATGTCATACTTCTGGTCCAAACTGGATATAAAGGCCTCCACTCTGATCAACACAGTTTACTAGCTAGCATGCACAATCCTGGTGAAACGTTCACAGGAATAAACAAAGACAACTGCCACAATACTGCAGACACACAGTAGGACTGGTGTCATCAACAAATTGGGCATCCAAGCATGAGTTAATGCAAACATGATGTAATAAATAAAATCAAAATATTTTTATGTCTTCATAAAAATATCCTCCATACATTATGTCAGACAACACCCACAGTTTAGCACCACTGGCAATGGATTACCAGTCCTAAAATTACAACCAAAATAAAATTGGCACACGTGAAAAAGCCACCCATCTGTCCTCTTGCAGCACAGCATTAATTCTGAGCAATTAACCTTCTTAAATAGCAAACATGTACAGAGAAGGGAAAAAAGTTCTGGCTTCTAGATGAAAGTTTAGCAGATTACAAAAATCAGCCGTAGGAAGTAATCACTGTTGTGGTTAACACAATCAAAAGATCAACCACTTCCTGATCTCTGATGGCAGAGTATAAGAGGTATACTCCATTCTGACTTTTATATATGTGGAAAGTCTGTTGCACATAACTCTTTGAGATAGGGGTTAGTTAATACTGAGATAGGCAATATTACACTCTAGGGACTGGCAGCTCAATTATAATCCCATTAATCTTAGTTTAAAAATCACTCTAACGTACCACATTTGCAGTGGATATGAAGTCATTAATTCATTAACTCTCGTGCAAAGAGAATGAGGTTTACATGGCCAAGTAATTTATATAACATCAATAAAAGTAGACATCAAAGAAGGAAGTGTAGAATTTTATTCAAGAATGTGAGCTGCAAAGCTATACCTTTGGTACTTTAATCGCTATCTTTTTTCTCATGAAATAAGAGCCTTTAAATCATTTTTTTAAAAGTCTGGTTAGGTATCAAACTCTCCATGACAAATAAGGACATCTCTTTATCTCAACGTGATTTTGTCCTAATTCTGCTTCTCGGGTTGCCCGTAGGTTTCAATCTAGGCACAGATATATCCTATTCTGTTAAGGCGATTTGACATTTCTCAGGTTACAATGTATGTTAAAGTGCTCTAACATTTTTAAGTAGAATACCAGATCCCTGTATAGTATATTTAAGTTGACTAACTCTGCTTAAAAAGGTTATTACAACAAGCAGCAATGAAAAAATCATTTTCCAGGAATAATTTTAATGTTTAATAAATCAAAATTTTGATCTTTGATAACTACTTATGTTCTATCCTTACACATTTATGAGCAGTTTTCTGCCTAAAAAGAGTACCAAGAGTGCAGTCCTAAGCATACATACTTCCAAGTAAATGCATCTACAGCCAAAAAGGAAATACTTGTACATGAGGTATGATGAGAATCTGAATGGACCAGCTTAGATAAAAAACACGTTTTATTGGCCCATATTTTAACACCTGAACTATAAGATAGTCATATGGATCCCCAATCTGAGGACATCATGAATTAAGTAATTACTAAGTTGAGACTCATCAAAACTATTTAACAGATAACAAGGGTCCAGTGTGCAGCAACCAAAGGAAAGGCATTTGGCCTACATCTGCAAACCATTTAATTTTTTTCTACAAAAAAAAATCAGCATTCTTCACTTTGGACTGCAATTATTAATTCCTTAAGAAGCATAAAGAAGTGGCTTAGACAAGTAGAATATTCTTTGTCTTGTAAAAGCAAATAGCAACCATTTGTCCAATTGCCTTTAAATTTCAACACTGAATTAAAGACGAAAGAAGAGATAATCTTATCCCTCCAGAAGAAAAAAGTTGAATAACTAAAGATTGGCAGAAGAGCCTATGTCAGGTTTTTAAAAAAATCTATATTTATTTATTTAATAAAATTTATATGCCGCCTGACTCCCGAGGGACTCCGGGCAGTGTACATGTTAAAAAACAGTATAAAAAACAGTAAGCTAAAAATATATATATAAAAATAGAATATCTGAAATAGAATGCTGTATCCATAAAACATACAAATCATAATCTTATGACAATCAGCAGATTATCTAGAAACCCTTGTATTTGACAATCTTGAGCTTCCTAAGCTTGTGCAGTAGCTTTAAGGAGACCTATCTCATACAGTATGGGGTTTCCTGGGGCCTAATCTTGGGTTTTAACCAGGGCTATTATAAAGGAAACTTAAGAGGACATTGATATTTAAAAACATGGAGTTTACCAACCTGTCGATCTTGTTTGACTTTAAAATAATAATTCTAATAAAAGAATCCTGCCTCACTACCTTCAATGTTTATTTCAATCATTAATCAGAATGATTTTTTTTTCTGGACAAATAACCTTCCCAGGCATGTCCAAAGCAGCCAGGTTTCACAGGATTATAGGATGAACCAGGAATATAGGACCTTACAGAACAGACACATGTTGAACAAAGCAAATTAAAGCACCTATGTTCTGTACTGTATATACCTATTGCTAAGAGAAAAACAATTGAGAACTTTAGGGAGGACAGAAGGTAAACATTGCGAGTTTGCAAATGGAGGTCCCATGAAGAAGGAACTCGGCACCCACAGAGTTTGAAGAATGGGGGTGTGAGGTGTCCCCTTTAAAACATCTCATGCTGCAGAGTCTATACAGTAACTAGAAGAGGAATGGGCAGCTTCTATTCCCTCTGGGTTCTTTCTTTGAGGATGTGAGAACTCTCTACCCCCAAAGGGATGTCAGAGTTAGTTGCTCAGCAACTAGCTACAACTAGATATGTCAATGAAGAGGAAACTCGCTGTTACATTAATCAGACTCTGCAAAGAAGGAAGAATTAGAAACTGCCCTTCATGAAGGGGATGGAGACCTGGATATGAAAACGCACTCACACATAAGGCAGAATTTCAAAAGAATCTGGCATGCCTATCCAAAACAATCTAGACTTTGCAAATAGGACACTTACAGATGAACTATCCAGGTGGGCAGTTCCAGGGGGACTCTTTCTAGTCCCCGGTTGCTGCAGTCCAAAAGATCACCGGTGCACGTACAGTTGGAGTCACACTCCACGCAAGAGCCCATTGCCACGAACATTTGGGAAATCAAAAGCAGAGTCCAAAAGGCATCTCTGAGGGGTGAAGACCTCCTCTCTCCCCATCCAGGCAGCGCCATTTTGTATCCTTGTGGAAAAACAGGGACCAAGAGCATGCACAGAGTGGAAACACCCAGCCAAAGGTTGGGGAGGAGGGAGGGTTGAACGAAAGAAAAGTCCCACTCGTGTTGTTGTTTTACCCCCCCTTTTTTTCCTCCTAGACCTGAGCTCTTCGCTCCGAGGTCAGCAGGCCTCCAAGAAGCACTTGGTTAAAACCATGGCACCTCAGTCCAAACACCGGCAAACTCCTTTCAGTGTTCTCGGGGTCCGATCCCGGCGCAAAAGGGCGCAGCGCCGGCTCTTCCACGCAGCAGGATTTTGAAGAGTCTTCAGCGCCGAGAGGGAGGAAGAAGCAGCAAGCCCTTGGCCCCGGCACGAAGCTAAAGATCCCCTCCGGGATCACCACTCGCGGGCTAAGCGAGGGACTGGAGCCTGTGCTGGGGAAAAGGGAGCCCGCATCTTTTCGGCTGCAGGCTGCCGCGCCTGGGCCGAGCCCGGGAAAAGCTCCACGCACCCAAAAAGTTCCTCCTCTTTCTTCCCCGCTGCTTCTCTCGCCTCCTCCGCTGCAAGAGGAGACCGAGCCCGAAAGCTCAGCGGAGCAAAGACCCTAGCTTTGCAGCGGGGGGACAGCAACGCCGAATGCCTGGCCCTTCTTCTCCTCCGAGGCTCCGACACCTTTCCCAAGCACGGGCGAAGCGGTGCTCGCTCTATCTCCGCCTCCGCAACTTTCCCCTCTTGGCTTTCCTTGCTGGCTCTCCTCCTCCTCCCGCCTCCTCGGGGCTGATACGCGCCCCGCTCTGGAGCAGCCAGCCCAGCCGAGCCAGCGCGCGATCCTCTCGGGGCGCCGGTGCAAGCGGCCAGTCAGCCACCTTCGCGTCCCCACCTCCCTGCCCGCAAAGTCACTTTTCAGTCCCCCCGAGCGTCGGTTGCCCAACTCAAACCCACGTTGGACACATTGCAACATGTTCCGTCCTCTTCCCGCTCTCTTATTGGCTCCTGGGCATTCCGCGGCGTGCCCGCGCGCTTCCCGATTGGACGGCAGGCCCTTTCCCCCGTTCGGATATACAACGTTCCATTGAGGGTGGCGGGCCGTCAATCAGAAGCGAGAGGTCCCGCCTCCCTTTCCCACCCAAGGTGTGAAAGCGGGGAGACTCCCGGTTCGATCCGAGCGTCTTAAAGGGGAAGCGCGTATTAGCGGGAAAAACCAAGCGCATCTTCCTTACTCACAGGTTGACTCGGTCTCTTGAGATCCCGGCCTTTGAGTCATGAGGAAACCTGAGCCATATAAAGTTCTTCAAAGCTCCCGATTGTATTAGTGGCATTTTAAATGGAAATTTAACTTAGGAACCAGAAATTTCCAGTCGGAGACTAACGAATATATAACGCGTGGGTTGTGTCTGGGTGCTTTGTTGTGGACAGGGGTGGGGTGAGAATTAATCCCACGAAGCGAATAAAAGTCCTGCGGGAGAGGGCGGTATAAAAATGTATTAAATAAATAAATAAAAAAATAAAAGAAGATTCCCACGACAGCAGAGTCAACGATTGTTTGGGTCCCACACGACTAGTTCCCGTTTCTTATTTCTTGGGCCGTAAGACTTAGGGTTAAGGAATCTTGCCTGCAAAAATCCGGCCGATCGCTAGAGAGCAGCAGAGGATACCGAAAACTGATACTTTGCTTCACCCTAAAGCTGTCAGAATCGGGCTGCAGATTTCTTGCAGTTCTGCTCCACGCTTATTTGATTCTGATAACCCTTAACTGTTTCCTTCCTAGTCTCTGTAAAAAGCATGCTGGAAACAACTTCTGAGTTTTTCTGGGTCATTAGGAAATATTTGTGAAATTGGATCCTGCCCTTAAAAAATCCACTGCACCTTAACATTAGCTTTCTTTAAGAAAGCAGTATTTTTTTTAAAAAAATGGAAAAGTAATTGTTTTGCACAGCTGAAATTTCCAAGAATGCTTAGGCTTCCTATTATGCCTCAAGAAAGGGTTCAATACCCAAACATACATTTGGGTGTTTCTATTGCCTTTACCATAATCTCCCTCCCATTGCTGCTACAATTTCATGAGTGGCCAAATAATCATTTTAGTTCTGAAATAGCATTTTCTTCTTCTTTTTTTAAACCTATGAAATGCCTTTCTTTGCAGGGCTAGGCTATGAGATTCATCTGGCATGAACCAGACAGTGGAGATCTGGCAATAGTCAACTCCAAAGAGCCAACCCAAAGCAACCCGAATTAGAGTGACAGAGAGGAAGGCAAAAGACATGCAGTATCGGGAACACAAATTCTTTTTAACATCTACCTAAAGCCATTGGGGAAAGTCATTCATCAGCATGGAGTACAATATCATCAGTACGCTGATGCTAGTTGTACATCTCTGCCCCCATCCATCCATCCAAGTGAAGCTGTCAAGGTTCTACTTCAGTGTCTGGAGGAGATAGTAAGGGCAGTGGATGGGGAAGAACTGGCCCAGCCCTTTCTAAAACTTGAGTGGCTGTGGGTTTGGGCCTCATGGATCTTAGAACTGGAGAGCTTCGTTCTTCGGTCTGGGTGGGATTGCACCCAGATTCTGTGCACAATCTGGGTCGCCCTAGACCCATAGCTCCTGCTTGAGCAGTAGGTGGCAGCTTTGGCTAGGGAGATCTTCACGTCTTGTATGCCATTCCTGAATTCGGGACTCTCCTAGGGTCATTTAAGCTTTAGTCACCTCCTAATTAGATTATTGCAGTCTTTATAGGGTTGCCCTTAAAAGATCATTTGGAATTGTTCCAGAATGTGTTGCAGGTAGTTATGCTATGTGCACATAACACCTCTAACTCCACAAGCTACACTAGCTCTCACTAGGATTCTGAGTACAATTCAAAATGCTGGTTATTATCCATAAAGTTCTACTTGGCATAAAACTAGGTTTTATCTGCAGGGCTGCCTAATCCCAAGGTATCTGTTTGTTCCACATGTTCTGACAAGGAGGGCACAACTCATTGTATGAGATCCTGGAGACATACCTCCCCTATGGCAGCCGCTGCTCGTTGAAACCATCTTTTCCCTGGCATGTGATTGGCCCGTAACCCTAAATGCCTTTAAAAAGCAATTAAGATTTGGTTCTTCGCCCAGGCTTTAGAGTTGGGTTGAGATAAGTCCCCAATGAGTAAATTGTAGAAGTCTTCAGTTGTGTTCACTATATTATTTGTATAAGTTATGGGCTTGTTTTATTTATTTATTGCTTATTTGTTTGAATACTCCATAGAGTGGGGATGGCCAACTATGGCCTCTTTACGACCTGTGGACTTCAAATCCAGAATTCCTGAACCAGCATGGCTGGCTCAGAAATAATGGGAGTTGAAGTCCACAGGTCATAAAGGGGCCATAATTGACCACCCAGCCTAGAGTTGGAATTAAGCAGTTATATAAATATAAAAGTAGAAATAAATAAAAGCATATGATTGAAGCTTGGTGTTTTTTTCCTATGAGTTGTGGCATGGCTTTGAAATTCAGGACAGTGGTTGCTGTCCTGAATTTTGACCACCTCCTTGTGGACACTCCTGAAAGAGAAGATGATGGGTGGGGATGTAGATGAACATCTGGACAGGACCAGTGTACTCAACCCTTCACTCAATGTATTTTTAGGAGGTTTATTGAAGAGGGCTACAGTGATTGGCATTACAACCATCTGTACGTTTCATGGCTGAGTAGGAAGCTGGAAATCCCATCACATACCCATGCAATAAAATCCAAGTTTAACTTTGATTTTATAACTTAAGCAAAAGGAAACCAGCTGGATTCCAATGCCAAGAGTCAAGTTTGACTCAAGGAAGAATACCTCTTCAACACTGTCTCTAAGTATTCTGAAAAAAACAAACTCAATAGCCAACTCAAACACTAGACTGAAAAGTAAGGCTAGTGTACATAATTTGTAACAACCTAGCCCTGTCTAAATTTAATTTCAGTGATGATCTCACAAGGTGGCCTTCAGTAAAGCCTCTTTCTTAACACCTTTAATTATTGCCAGGATTCATGAATCCTGTGAAAGTCTATTTAACCAAGTTTCCTGAGTAAATTGAAATTGGCTGGGTTCTTACATAACTCCTGGAGAAAAATCTATGCATGTAGTTGCTAAGAGTTATGACCAAGCTGATGGCACATAATAATTTTTTTTAAAAAAATTACACTTAACACCAAAACATAGCCCATAGTTTACAAGCAAAATTACATCTCGAATCATGCAGGGTGGTAAGAAATAGGACAGACTTTGCACATCCTAAGTCAAGGTTTGTTAAATAAGCAGCAACTGGCCAGTTCCAAACTTGAAAAGAAAAACTAAACCATGGTTTATAAAGTATAGTACAGGGAATCCTCAACTTACAACTGTTTGTTTAGTGACCTTTCAAAGTTACAACAGCACTGAAAAAAGTGACTTACGACTATTCATACTTACGTCTATTACAACATCCTCATGGTCATGTGATCAAAATTCAGACTCTTGGCAACTGACTCACATTTATGATGGTTGCAGTGTCCCAGGATTATGTGATCAACATTTTGCAACCTTCCGACAAACAAAGTCTACGGGGAAGCCAGAATCAATAACTCTGTATCTAATTTAACAAGTGCAGTGATTCATTTAACAGCTCTGGCAAGAAAGGTCATAAAATGGGCAAAGCTCGTTTAACAAATGCCTCGCTTATCAACAGAAATTTTGGACTCAATTGTGTTTGTAAATCAAGGACTACATGTATCTAATTTCTCATAAAGCCCAAATGCAATCTCATTGTGCCTTAGTACATTGTGTGAACCCAGCCATTGTGGCTTATTGAACAATTATGGCTTAATTAATAGGTATAAATCAAATCTACAGAATGGCCACTGAGTCACACAAAGCATTAAGTATCATAAAATTCTATATAATAATACTATTTGAATAAAATTAAAAACTGGATATAAACCTCAAGGAAATCTTTGGGAAAAAATCTGCAATTGTCAGGTAGTAGCTAAGATTTTTTCTCTAAAAGAAAGAATCCAGCCTTGATCTATTCTAAAGGAAACACTTGCCTTGTTAGTGTCAATCTAAACTTCTTAATTGGAGGCATTGGGCTGAACAGATATGAATGTTCGCAGGGAATCATGTTATTCTGGATTTTCTTTTTTTCTTTTTTTTTCCTTTCTTTTTTGGCACACAACCCAACATGCAACTACTGAAGTCAATAGAAAAATGAGTTGTATTCAGTGATTAACTTAAGTAATAATAAAAAAAGAGAAGAAAACATTCCTTGTGTTCTCCAATATATGTTGGGCTCTGTGCCGGAAAATATTCAGGCTCCGGATGCAAACAATAGGCATCAGATCAGCCCTAAGCACCATCTGGAGGGAAGAAAGCTTTCCTTTCTTTTCCCACTACACTACACAGAGGCTGCAACCTTTTTCCTACTGAAAGTCCCCATGAAATTATAATTGCATTATTCAATATACTCATGTCTCAAATTAGGCTGCATGCCGTCCTGTATTTGGGGTGGCCCTAATCCCACAATATCACGCCGCTGTATTCCTACAATGTTTTAAACTTGTGTGTGTGTGTTGTATGTGGTAGCTGTTGCACCTGTAACTGTTTTATTGTTTTATTCATTTATTAGATCATTATTTTATCAGTAGCTCAATGTGGGGAACATACCTAATACTTCCTCCTCCTCCCATTTTTCTCACAGCGACAACCCTGTGAGGTGAATTGGGCTGACAATGATTGGCCCAAGGTCACTCAGCTGGCTTTGATGCCTAAGGCAGGACTAGAACTCACAGCCTCCTGGTTTCTAGGCCAGCCTCTTAACACTACACCAAACCAGCTGTAAAGCCAGGATCCAGAGCAGGCCATTTTTCCCATCAAAAGACCTCTACCGGTGGCCTGTCCTGCAGTTCAATGAATACAGCTTCTCCTGAAAAAAAAGATGAATTGAATGGCGCAAACCACTTGGAAAAAAGAAGTAACACCCCAAAAATGGTCTTCACACAGTGCATCGAACCCTACTATGTTCAGTCAGTTACAGTTGACTCTGCTCATACATTGTTGTTGTTGCTGTTAGTTGCAAAGTCATGTCCGACCCATCGCGACCCCATGGACAACGTTCCTCCAGGCCTTCCTGTCCTCTACCATCCCCCGGAGTC
>JANHJO010007676.1:36642-50630 GCA_032468235.1 Pseudoxyrhopus heterurus | reverse complement strand
TCCGCCCCCCCCCCCCGCTTCGTGGCCCCGGCGGGGCATAGCCCGCCTTCCCGGGCATGTTGGTCTATGCATTTCTAAAGATAATGGTGTAAGAAACAAAAACAATGACACCAGATTGATGACGTATTCTGGGATACATAAATGATGAGAATGACAATAAAATGTAAGCGAGGGAGAGCCTAGATACCTCTCGAAGACCCGGCCTGACCCACCTTCCTCTCCTGTTCATGAATTCATATGTGCAGAATAATAGGCTTTTCTAGCAGATTATAAAGACTCTGCTCAGCAATATAAGTTTTACAAAGTAAAACAGCAAAAGATCTTTTTAAAAAAGATAACTGTATCCAATCGGGAGAAAAGCATTCTCCATTTTATTGAAGAGGAAATGCAGTTTCAGACATTTGTGATCATGTCTCTCCCCCCCCCAGATCCTGGGGTCCCTCCTCTAGCGGGGGACGGCTGCTGCCAATGCCCCTCCCTCCCTCCCCATCTGCCTCCAGGGAGCCTTGTGGGGGCCTCAGGAGAACTGCTGGAATCAGGCTGAGTGAGGCTGATGTGTAGTCGCACCTTTGCACAGGGCTCTTCCTATCAGTGATATTTTACAAGCGCTAAGCAGGTGCTGCCTTGGAGGGTTTTGTGCTGCGGCTTTTGCGACTGCAGCAGAAACAAGGACTCTGTGACAGTGCAACATAATCCTAATACGCTTATTTACTTGCTTAGCACAAAGGTGACAGATTCTAAGTTGGTTCACTGGAAGCACAAACCGCAATCCTGTAAGCACATCAACAGTTGTGGGAATTCCAGGAAGTGCTCCTCGAGGCAGGGGGAGGGGAGGGCTCTGGTCCCAGGCGACTCCCCCCTCCCCTGCAAAAGGGATGCCTCTGAGCTGGGAAACAGCAGGGGTGGGGCTGAGGGGCCAGGAAGAGAGGCAAGGACTCTCCCCCCCCCCCCCGAGACAGAAGCTCTGGCTAGTCTCTGGAGGATCGAGCCAGAGGCCCCCTCCTCGTAGCATCATCTCTACCTGCAAACTTCAGCCCCATCGTTTTCTTGCTTAAGCAAAGACCAGCATCTTCAGCATGAAGGCGAATCAGAAGGGCCTCTGCAGTGGAGCTATGCAGTTTGATGCTACGTCTAGAGCTTCTCAGTCATCCAGGTCATGGTTGTCCCAAGGATGCTTTTTAAAGAGGCAACTGGGCTTCCTGGTTTTTTTCTGGCCTGGTTTGGGCAAGGGCCACTTTGTCCTGCCTTGATCAGCATCGCCAGTCCAAGGGCCAAGCATGCCCTCAGTCTCCAGACCCCCCTGGCTCCAGCCTCTGCCCTGCAGAGATCCACCTCAAGCCCACTTCATGGTCTTTGGCTGAAGCTGAGCACCAGGGAGAAAAAACAGCAGGAAAAATATCATCGATAAACACTGTAACAATATAACATCTACTCTTGACACTGTAACTAAATTGATAAATATTGAATAAACTATACCAATCAAAAAAATTGTTTATATTGGGCCTCTCCAGGTACCACAATAAAAATCAACAAACAAAAAAACTAAACAGCAATTAAAATTACATGAAACCAATGGTCAGTGTAAACCATATCGTGTTTACTGTCACAATAAAAACACCCTTCATAATATTATAAAGTCATATACCTCCAGCAGGATCATCCCACCCCCGGAAGCTCTCGGCTGCAGCGTCCCCCTGAAGCTGTCTTTGGGGGGGCAGTAAGACCAAGAAGACCCCCAGTGGGGGCCGTTCCTTGGCACCCTTGCCGGGAAAGGGAGCGTCGTGGTTCCCCGTTTATTTCACTTGGTTCAGCAGATCAGGGTGGGCACTGCTGGGGTGGAGGTGGCTTCTGGGCACAGGGCAGCCCTGAAGAGGCTCTCGGAGGGCAAACCCAGAGCTTTTGGGGCCCTCCTGGAGAGCAGAGCAGGCTTCCTTTCAGGTACTTGCAGAGAGTCCAGCTTGGCCCAAAATGAGGGAGATCCTTTGCAAACTTCCTCCCACCAAGCGAGGCAACCACGCAGCCCCCACATTCAAGCTGAGCATCTGGAAGCTCCCCTCAACTCCCATCATTGGCTGGAAAGCCAACCGTGAGTGCGTACGTCCCCCCCAGAGCAGACACCCCGCACTGCCTCCTGGGGGGGATGTGGAACATGGCCAGCAACCCCCCCCCCCGCTCCCCATCAGCAGCCAGGCTGCCTGTTGAGCCAGAGGAGGCTCCTGGCCGGGCAGCTCCCTGGGGGTCGGCTCCCATCACTCAGCTTGGACGGGGAAGGGGGGGCGGCCGCCTTTCTTCTGCCCAGATGAATAAAAGAGCTGGGCTTGGTTTTCTCCCACTTCCACCTCTGATCATTTATCATGCAAATGAAAAGCTGTAATGGGAAATGTAAAGAAAACAAATTTAGCAATATATTGAAACCTCTATCTGGCAAGAGATAAGATTGAATATTAGAAGGAAGGGTGCAGAAAATTAGCTGTCTGTACAATAACTGGGAGGGGAAGCTGTTTTATTTAGCCTGGAGGGATTTTGCTTGCAAACTGACTAAATTAAAATCCAGTCTATTAAATCCTGGATCATATGAGAAAATGCCTTCTCCTTGCACTTTTAGATAAATTTCCATTGATCTCATTTTACGCATGATTACATTTTTAATGAGTTGTGCAATATTTCCAAGCTAATGTTAAATCCGCTTTCTCTGTCTTACACCTCTGCCCCCCCCCACTTCCTGCCCATTGGATTAACACTTTGATAAACTGTTGGACCAGAAAGAAGGCACATTACTAAGATGAAATAAATGACTTCTAGCAATGAAGGAGTGATAATGCGTGAATACAAATATCCAGGGCTTGATTAGGTCATCTTCAAATTTATTGCACAAAACAATAATTTTGTTTTACTTCATGGTGCCCATTCAACATAACTCTGAGCAATAGGCACGATAATAGGGGGGGAGTCCCATGGGGCTCATCTTTTTTTTTTCTTTTAAGTCCCCGGAGTAAAGGACTCAAATAACCAGCTTTCATGGACATTTTCCTCCCAATATCTCAATCAGTTCCTAACCCTGCATTTAGTGGCCATCATCCCAAATCCTGTGAAATTAATGATTTCCCCCCCCTTTTTTTAAGCTGACTTTGAGCAGGACGAAGTCTGTTCTCAGATTGAGGGGTTTGCAAGGAGGGGCCCCCCTTGGAGCAGGGCTTCCCCTGAGAAGTACTCTGGGGGGGCACAGGGGAGGCCTCCTAAAGGCTTGGGCCTTTTGGCATCTCAGCCGGCAGTGGGGATACCGGCCCTCCTGGCACCCGGCAGTTTCAGGATGGCCAGGTCCCCCGGCCAGCAGATCTCAGCCTCTTCCCAGAGGAATGCTGCCCATCTCCGGCATCCTTGGGCTGGGGGCCATTAGGTAGGGCAGATTTAATGCCACTTTGGCCCAGAAGAGTTCACAGGAAAGCGAATGCTGCTTTTCCCCTCTTTCTCTAGATGCTGAAGGCATTTCTCTCGCTCTCTCAAAGTGGTTTAGCATCCATACGAGGCCCCGGCCTATAGACTGCTTTGCTTGGCGTCCTCAGGAACAGAAATCCAACCAAGGAGGA
The DNA here is from genome assembly GCA_032468235.1 of Pseudoxyrhopus heterurus. Lineage (NCBI taxonomy): Eukaryota > Metazoa > Chordata > Lepidosauria > Squamata > Pseudoxyrhopus > Pseudoxyrhopus heterurus. The sequence continues at coordinate 47,043 of JANHJO010007676.1, read as the reverse complement.
GACCTCTGTGTGTCACTTACGGGTTTATCACCACATTCCTGATCGTGATTGCAAGTCAGCTTCTGGGATCTCCGTCTCGGCTCTTCCGTATTCCTGTGGGAGATCTGAGAATTCACCACCTTGCCAAACAGTCTGTGCTGCTGTGTTGCTTTTCTGGTTAAACTGCAAAGAGACCTGGCTGCATTCCGGCATTCAGCAAAGTCAGCACTTCCCTCTCTTCACCGGCTCAACCAATGGGGGGGAGGACTTGGAGATGCCTGGCCGAGAGGTGAATCCTCAGCCAACCAGAGAAGGAGCCACAACAGGTGGAGGTTCTTCTCTGAATCACCCTGCAAAGGGTTAAATTCCTTGCCCAGGAAAGCAGAGTTAATTCACACCCACAAGAGTGCATTTCCATTTTTTGATATTTTATTCTGTTGCGTTCAAATAAATTAAGCGCCTAATTAAAATGAAATGCAACCATGAAGATCTCCAGCCAAGAAAGCAGGGCTCCGTATGGCATCCATGCAAGAAACAAAACCCAAACAGCAGCGCAGATGCTCACAGGATGAGCGGCAGCTGAGCTGAGCTGCGGCCACAGGCGCTTCCTACTTAGAAAGACGGACAGGGCGCCCAGGTCCCGCCTCCTGGCCTGCAGGCAGCGCCCCGCCTTCCTTCAGCCTTCCAGCCTCAAGGCCAGCCTTGCCAGGGTTCTTCCGCCAAGGGGGTTTTGCCTCCCTCCCCCTTGTGCCATGGAGGGAAGGCCTCCCGAACAAGGCAGGGGGGGCGAACCCATCTGAGCCGGGGATTCCGAAGGTGGCCTTGGCCTTGCTGGAACGGGGCCACAGCCGACCGTTGCGCCTTCTAATGTAACATGCAGCCAGAAAGGAGAGACTCCAATCAATTCTTCGGTAAAAGCAGAAATGTTCTTGTCCAAATTGCTCCCCAAACACTAATCATCGCAGCTCTCTTATGCGTACTTGACTCTAGTTAACCTTTTTCTGGCACTTTTTAACAATGCCAAACAAGGCACTAATACGGAACTAATGTGGGGATTATATTCCCAGTAGGAATTGCAGAAAGCCTGCAAGCTGTGCGTTCTCAGAGTCCCAGAATTGACCGCCAGAAAACGGCAGGATTTTAGACCAGAGTCTCCATGTTGGAGCAGCCCAGGAAGAGGCCAGAATGCCAAGCGTCTCCTTGTCCGCGTGGCTTCCCCCCCCTTACGCTTCTCCCAAGGACGCTAATCCCAAAAATGCGGCTGCTACCTGCTCCTGCATCCTTTCCCTCCTGGGGGCTCCTAAGGAAGGAGTCTCGGTCCCGGAGCCCCCCCCCTTCCCTCCCAACTCTGCTGTGCTGATCTGCTGCTGCATCATCCACTCCCCTGGCTCCGGTTAGGGCCGGCAGCCCCCCAGCCCCTCCCTTCTGTTCCGAAGTGCTCTTGGGCTAACGAGAGGAACGGCTGCCGGTGCTGCCCTGCCTCTGCCTTTCTGGCCGGGCCTTGCATGCAGCCCCCGAAGGCCTGCCCAGGAGAGCCCTGCCACAAGTCAGCTAGCTAGAGGGGGGCCCCTCTGTCCAAAAGACCTCCACGGCCAGCACTAGCAGCTCAAAGTCGGGGGGCAAACAAGGGTGGAGGGTCCGAAGAAGCCACGTCAATTAGGACTCCCTGGGGTGGCACTCTGGAGGATCTGCTCTAGACGCGGGCCTGTTGAGGTCAAGAGGGCTCAGCAAAGGAAGGAGGAGGCCAGTCAAGTATGCGCCTGGCCTCGCCCTTCTTGCCAGGGGCTGCCAACCCCCGTTGTCTCCAGGGGCTTTCCCATTGAGCATGTGGGCCCCTGAAAGAAGAGCACATGGAGGCAGGGAGCCATTGTGACCCAGATGTGCTGGCCAGGGTGCCAACTTCATCTTCTTAATCAAAAGCCTTTGCCAGGTGGAACTGATTATCGCCATCTGCTGTGGTGCCCCCGCTTCTCTTCTCGCAGAGCAGCTCATTCTTCAAAAACGCAGTAGCTTCCTCCCTTTACATTTGTAAATGCTGTTGACTGTGGATAGAATCCATGTTTGCTTTGTATTCAGGGCCTGACTTAATCAGGAGCAGATGTTCCACTCTGCTCTGCTTTGCTTGGCACTCAACCTCGGAGGGGGAAAAAAATCTTTATTTTAAATTTAAAATGTAGATTGTTGCAGACTAAATAAAATGCCAAATTGTTATTGGAAGCAACACAGCCGCTGCAATAAGTGGAGATGACATTTGCTTTTCCTACAATAATAATTTTGCTTTCTGGTGCTATTTAACACAAGATGGTTTCCTGGCCAAAGGAAGTTTTCTTTTCCCCCGAGTGATCCGCAATGAGGCCACAGACATTTGAAATTTATTTTTATTTAATACTTTCCTGAGTTTATGAAATACTGGATTATGCTGTATGTGGGGGGGGGAGATTTCTGCCGTCCCCATGGGTTCATATTTCAGAGCACATTATCCTCTTGAATGCACGAGGAAGCCTCCTTTATTATCCTGAGACGGCCTCCTGGAAACGCCCAATGCGCGTCTGCGGCTGGAGGCGGCCGAGCAAACTTTTTCTTTCGTATTTATGGTTACTTTTGATGTCAAGGAAAGCCCCCCCCCACCCCTGCTCAGGTGCTGGGGTCCATTACTGCACTGAGGGTAGGTCTCTCACGCACACGCACACGCACACGCACACACATAAACACAGACCACAATACTTGCTGTTTCCAGGTTAAGAAAACCAGAGTCCATCTGTGGACCACTTCGGATATTGGCCACCTCAAAGAGAGCCGGTTTGGTCTCCTGGTGAAGACACCAGGCTAGAAACCAGGAGATGGTGAGTTCTAATCCTGCCTTAGGCACAAAATTTGGCTGGGTGATTTTGGGCCAGCCATTCTCTCACACAGGGTTGTTGTGGGGAAAAGAGGAAGATAAAGGAGTATTAGGTCTGTTACCTGCCTCAGGTTATTTATCAAAATAAAAAAGGTGGCAGACGAGTCATCTGGATGGTGGCGAGGACCTGACAGGCTGCTCTGCCCAAGGGTTCACTTGAGTGCCTTCCCTGCCTGGCCCCCTAGTTTGGGGGGACATAGAAAGCCAGCGCAGGTTGTTTCCTCCGCCCCCAGTCAGGGGGCTGCTCTCAAGAAGGGAAGGATCCAAGGGGCCTTGAGGAGCTGCCCTACTGCACCCCCAGGATGTGGGGCTTGGGTTAAACAGGCAGCTTGGAGCTTTGGTTCAACTGAAGGGACTACAAAATGGGAAGCCCCTTGGGGCTGTCCCAGGCTAGAACCACCGAGACCAAAATTCTTTCTGTACTTTGGACAGCAAGTCGCTCCCGGCCAAGGAGAAAAGGAAGAGTTGCCCCTTGCCCCCCACCTCGCCCACTTTGCCTGGCCCAATAGTGGCCCCTCCCTGACTGAGAGGAGGAGGACCAACCTTGAGAGATCCCTGGAAATCCACACCCTCGAGACGTGTCAGCCTGAGCCTGTTTCGCTGGTGACCCCGGTTCCATCTGAGACGGCCTCTCGTCTAAGTCGGCTGCACTGAGCTTGTTCCAGCTAAACATGTATACATATTACTGTGACATGGTTGACATTATATCTTGCTTAAGCAATTTAATTGTCCATGTAATTTGGTAATTTTATAATGACATATTGTTTGTTATGTAAAGAATGCTTTAATTTGCTTCTCACTAGGGAGAAGTTTACGTACGTTTTTCTGGATAAACAAAAATATTTAATTTAAAGGCATAATTTGGCATGTTCATGCATACATTTAATTTTTCCTGTTAATAATTACAATTTGTTTCCCACTTTACTTCAGGGCCAGTTTGTTTAAAAAAATATTAATGTTTTACAGACCATGCTAAACCTCTTTGTAACGATAATAAAACAAACAAATGCAAAACTTAATAAATTTCATGCTACTAAAACTGCCAGATCTGAATTTAAACCAGGATGATGGAACTTTTGTACTAGCTTTTCTCAGTTGATATTCTAGAACCAGAATTCATATTTCCTATTTCCAAAACTGCAGTTTTCCTTCAAAGTAACCCCCAGAATCTTGCTGAAGACTTAACATTTAAAACCTGAATATCTCACGTCAAAAGGCATTTTCTTTTCTTTTTTCTTTGTAAAAGTTGCCTCTGCTGTTTTCAAAGTAAATTTCTTTTTCAGCATGCTGTTTTATTCCTGAAAATAACATTGCACATGTCAACTCTACTCCTAGGCAGAGGATAGCGCCAGGAACTGACTACCTTCTTCATTTATAAGCTTTTTAAAAAATATTTTTATTCCATTATTATTATTATTATTATAAATAACTCAAGACAGTGAATATATCTAATACTCCTTCCTCCTATATTTCCCAGAACAACGACAACCCTGTGAGGTGGGTTGGACTAAGAGAGAGTGACTGGCCCAGCCAGCTTTCATGCCCAAGGCAAGACTAGAACTCGCTGTCTTCAGCACGAGACCAAACTGACTCTCTTTTCTTTTTTTGAGTGTGGATGAAGCTGGAATGGCCAGGATTTCTCTTTCCCCAAAGATAACAGATTGCAACTGAGAGGTGGTGCAAATCGCAAGAGCTGGGCTTCAGGCTGTTTTGCAACCTACATTTTTTAAAAGTTAAATGCCAGGGAGGGTTGGGGAAGGTTTGTCTGGGCAATGGACATGTTTTCCAACTGCCTCACCAGGTGAGAAGACCCTCCACAATCCAGAGAGTGACAGATGGGCTGTGACTGGGCAAAACTAATGGACAGGTACACACCATAATACAAGACAGAAGTTGCAACTGCAGCTGCTGGAGTCTATTGGAGAGTACCAAAGTTTTTGCAGTATCGGAGCCAGGAGTTGCCTCTTTACTGTGGCATATTTCATCCCATGTTTAAAGGTATTAAGACCCAAAATGGCCCCTAATATTTGGCTAGAATTTAATATTAAAGCTGAGATGCTCTACCAACATAGTTAACATGTGTGGCCTTAATTTTGAATTAATTATTCCATTGGATCCAAGCTCCCAATTCCCTATGGCATTTTTGCTTGGCACCACCGACTGCCAATATTCATGTCAATAAACCAACTCACCAGATCCTCTTGGGCAAACCTGCAGCCCCCTTGCTCAAGGCTTTCTCCCCAAACTCCTCTAGGGCAATCTCTTGAAATGTCCTTCTTCACCAGGCTCAGATGAGAACCAATTAACCTTTTTTAGCATCCAGAAAGAGCAAAATAAAATTAAATGGGCTACACTAGAGTCACAAAGATAGCAATAGCAATAGCACTGTATTTATATACCGCCTATCAGGGTTTGCAACCCTCTCTAAGCGGTTTACAATGTTAGATGCAAAAGGAATGGTATTTTCTCACAAACTGAGAAATGGTCTTCAGAAAAAGCTACATTATATATTTTCTAAATACCTGCGAATGAAAGGGAGCTCCCTGAGCAGACAGAGGGGCTTGGAAATTAGGTGAATCGGGACATCCCTTTTTCCCCTCGGAGCCCACCACCAACTTGGCCACAGGTCCCAGGCAGGGATGGCCCTCTGCCCCAAGCCCCCTTCCCCGGAAATCCTGGCCGAGCACTTCAGGCAACTGCAGAGGGATTGGGGGGCTTTTTATGCCCCCAGTCGTGTGGTGAACACTCCAGTCCAGGCACTGAAGTCAAAGCATCTGGGTGACACCTGCCCTGAATCTGGGTTCCCCTGTGGAAACGAGAGTAACTGCCTTGGAGAAGACAGAGAGAAACTAGCCACTGCCCATGCGCTGAGTGGAGCTGGGCATTGTGGCTGACATTGGGATAGAACTCCGGAACCAGCTGCCTTAAATGGGTGCTCCCCCCGCCCCCCCTCTTTTTGTATAGACTAGCTCTTCGGGAAAATGCTGGTGATCCAGTCTAGAGCTTTGTTCTGTATTCCTGGACTTTTCCTGAGCCTCCGTGGCCTCTGCAAACTCTTTCTGGGGCACAAAGAGGAGACCCCCCCAACGCATGACGTGTCTGAAAAGAAACCCTTTGCGTCTTTCTCTTAGAAATAGTTGAGTCAGCAAAGTACTTTTGAAAAGGTGGCAGAAAGTCAGAGCAATCCCTTTCTTCTCTTTTTTGAATTCACGGCTCTGTGCAAATGTGTCATAAATTGTCCTTTCATTCTGAGTCCTTTCACACTTCATCACCTTTTCTTTCTTTTTTGCCGAATATTCTCAATACCTCCGAGCTAAAGAATCAAATTTTCAGTTGCACCCTGCAATAAATAACCAGAAATGCTTTTGGTTGGTTTGCTTGTTTGCTGTGAATGTCAGCAGCAGTTAGCACAAGTAGCCTGATGGTATTTTCTGTTCTCTTCATAATTTTTCAGTCTAGTAAAAGAATGTAAAAGAAAGAGTAAGTAAAAGAAAGCAAGATAAACAGGATGGAAGAAAACATGTTTTTTTAAAATTCTTGTTTAGCGTTTTGCTGGTTCCTTCAGTGCAGTTTCGCATTCATGATTAAACTACAACTCTGTATATTTGTTTAGGGGTTTGGTTAACAGATGAACCAACTCAAAAGCACATTTTTTGTATATATAAAAGTGACCTCCAAACTGCTGCACAAAGTCACAGTTTTTAGGTCTTTAGAAACTTGCATCTGAAATATGCCTTGGAGTACAAAGAAATTATAATTTTTAACTTAAAATATTAGAGACAAAAGATCAAACGATGGTAAGCGTAAGAAACAGCACCCAGTTCTCTTTGCAGCCACAGCAGAGGGGCCAAACTCTGCCTGGCTCCGTTTTTAAGACCATCATAAAATTGGGGCAAACAGCTGAAGACCCTCCTTGCCTTGGATGTTACCCTGGACCAATTGGCAGAGCTTACACAATCCAGATGTGGACTCCACTGGCTAGGAGAGCCCCGGGGATTGCTATAGTAACTGCTTCCACCTGGGACAACATTCCCCAACCAGGTGCTCACCAGATGTGCTGGCTTCAGACCCATAACTCACAGTCAGCAGGACCAAAGCATGCTGGGACGCCCGTTGTCCTCCAGAGGCCCCAGTCACTGAAAGCAGATGTTCCTTCTCTCCATAGGCTGCTCTCGGAGAAGCCCTCTCTACCCACTTAGCCAACCTGGCTTTGGCCACTGAAGGTGACCGGTGGATGGTCGAGACGTCATTTGCTGGGCAACCCAGGGCTGGTTTCACCCTCGGGGGCTCTGGTGAGAGTGTCCCCTCCCCTGCACAGAGAGCTTTGGAAGGCAAGAATTGGCTGTTCACTTTTCTGGGCTTCCCTCTCATTAGAAGCAAAATGTATCCACCTTCTTCGCTCATTGCATCTTCTCACAGTTTTGATATTTAGAAGACAAGGACTGTACAGTTGAATTTGGGTGATGCTATTCAATCTGCTTCTTCGCTCCTTTGATTTTTGGAAAGCATGTTAGCTGCTGTCTTTGAGAAAGCTATGTCAACTCATACCGATTTCAAAATATTTCCTTTCAGTTGGATAGTTTAAAAACGCATGGCAAACTGGGCATTCATTGTGATGTACCCTAATGAGAAATATGAAGACTGTGTTGAATAATTTTTGACATTTTTTTTCTATTTTAATAATTAGATACACAATTTTATTGTTTTAAAGAAAATATACACATAGATTTTGATAACTGGTTCCATGAGACAATTAACTTACAATTGTACTAATTTAACTATCAATTAATTGATAGTGCCCTGAGTGTGATTCTCCAGGGGGCAAAGCAACAGTGTGCTACCTCTTTGTTACAAACGAAAGTTAGCATTACCTATCCAAGAATGAATGAATAATGCCAGAATAACTGATTTCTGTTTCCCAACACCGCGTTACAAACTGGAAGATTGATCCTCTGGTATAAATGTATCCTAAATCAGCATTATCCGAGTTTTCCTAAGAAGGAAAGATAGGAGTTTCTCCTACCCAATCTCAAAGGTGTCATGCAAATAAAATAAAAATTAAGAGAAGGGGAATAAATAATCCTGGTAATTTAGGAAGGAAGAAGCGTGGTTGTTTCACTCAGGGCGTCTGCTGCTCCAGACCTTCAATCAGCCATCCATCTTCCCAGGCAGAGGGGAGCTGCAGGAACACAGCTACAAAAAGCTCCCGCCCCCCAAACACACATCTTAAGAAGGTTAGAGAAGAAAAGAACTCATTTTATCACTTGGCTTTACTGCTGCAGAAAATGGCTCCTGGTGTGCTTGCACTCTTATGATAAATGCGCCCCCTCCAGATGGTTATTGCCCTTGTAAATCACAGGCCTGACAACAGTTAATAAGAAAGCTTTTGAAGTTTGGCTTGGTACAAATAAAGCTTCATATTAAAGAATCTACTAGTCCTCAAGGTGTGCAAAATAATTGCAGGCAAAGCCTTTTTTTCAGAAGTTTTAATTACTATAATTGCAGAAAGTGTGACATGTTAAAAAAAAAAAGGCGAGGAGATAAACAGTCCATCTGATTTCAGATGACCACCCGAAGTGTTCGCTTTGTGCTGCTGGACCCGAAGCTGCCCCGCTAGACAGCTTGAGCTGCTCCCTTAAATAACCAACAAGCTCAGCCAAGGCAGCTTCTGAAAGCAGGCATGCCCCTCGCCAGCAGAGCCTGGCATCCCTCCCAACTAGGGCAACCTCACCCATGAAGCCAGCTGTCCTAAAGGGATGATCCACATTCTGGTTTTGTAGGAGCCGCCTGTCTTTTCCTAGAGCCCCCACTGGGCAAAAAAAGGGCATTTCAAGGCACGAGCTCCGACTGGGGAAACCCGATCTCCATTCGGAAATGGATTTCCAGGTATAAATCTCTGGCACTCGACTGTAATATTCTCAGGGGTGTGTGAGGCCAGCCTGTGGCCTGTGTGCACTCTTTGCCAGGGGCGCCTTTGCTCAGCTAATGCTCAGATTACTGGAGGCAGCTGTGGCCGTTGCTGGGCCGACTTGGAAAGAGCGGCACAGCAGCTGTTCTTGCCTGCTCCAGCGGGATCCATACCAACAACCCCCCCCCAAGCCTTCACCTCGGGATTTGGTCTCTTTATGGGCCAGACAGGTTTAACCCACTGGGCTGTCTTCCTGGCAATGCTCTTATGCCCCCTTGGAATCATCTGCTTGTTAAGCGCGCACCCTGGATCACCCGGCCACGTCTGGGGCCAGTTGACAGCTTACAATGTGTCACAAACATCCACAAATTTCCAGCCTGTGCCAAAAGCCCTCAGCTTTATCCTCTTCATACCTACTCCAAAGCAATTCCATTTATTGGGGGGGGGGGCTTCAAAATCTCCTTTCCCTCTCCTTGGCTCACAGCTGAGGTGACCCACCCATGAATGCACTTTCTCCGGGAAACAAACCCACCCCACGGCACTAAAGTTTCCCATCAATGGCACTTAAGTGTCTCCCACGCAGTTTAAGGACAGGGTGGATTTCTGTCGGGAAACGTCTTGCGTAAATCGCCATCCAGCGCCCTTCCCCGACATCGGGTCTCCCCGTTTGCCCCCCCCCTTTAAATCTGCTGTTGGCCAATTCGTGGGTGCAGTCCTGGGGGTGGGATCCCTGCTGGGAGCCCTCGAGGGGGGGGGCTCCTTTTCTGCTGTCCCAACAGCAGGCTGAACAGCGGCAATCGCCTAGTTAATGATGTCAAAGGTTTTTGGGAAATTGACTGTATTTCACCAACAATAAATTTCTTCTTGATTACTGAGTAGTTAAAATGGTTTTAAACCAAGGCAGCAAAATAAACCAGTAATAAAATCAATAGAAGGTGCTTAAAACATGCCTTCTATTAGGTAATAGCATTTAAAAGATCCGTAGTTGGTAATGGCACTTAGGATATGCCCAGGAATCAATGCTCTAAATTACTTATTGAGCTCCTTCATTTGAACATTTCAGGGTTTCCAGGCGGGCGGGCGGGGGGCGGGCGGGGCTCCTCCTGCTGCAAAGCGGCAGAAATCGCCAGGGAAGAAAATAACAGCATCCAAAAGGGAAACGAAGAAACAGAAAAGGAAAGAAAACAAGGAAATATAAAAGAAGACGCGATATAGACCGTGATATAAAATGAAATCAACGCGGTTCCGCAACCCGCGAGCGGCCCCCGGCGGCTCAAGAAGCGGCTCCGCAGAAGCCGGCGAAGCGCCCCCGCCCGGCCGGATCCGGCACGACAGGCGTCCGTTCGGGGCCGCTCTTGCCGGCCGCCTCTTCTGCTCGAGGAGGAGGGGCTGAAGCCGTCCCTCGCCCGGCCCCCGCCGGAAGCTCCCGTAAAGCCCTTCCCGGACGGCGCCGTGACTCGGCCGCGGTGCACGCCGGGAGCCGCAGAGCCGCAGAGCCGGAGTCGAACTGAGCACAGGGCGACGGCGCCGAGTGTAACCGCTTGGCAAGCGGCAAACCCCGGACCGGGCATCACCGCCCCGGGTGGGGTGGGGGGCTGCCCCGGCCCCTAGATCG
>JANHJO010007675.1:28774-38894 GCA_032468235.1 Pseudoxyrhopus heterurus | reverse complement strand
TTGGGTACAAAAAAAAGAAAGGCTAGGCAAAATTAAAACTATTTCTCCAGTGCTGTCTTTCTGGTTTCCTCATGCTGAATATAATTGCAAGCTAAAGTATTTTAAGGCATGATGAAAATTGCACATTGAAATTAGATAATTTCTTGTTTCTGACTTGTGGCATACGTACAGAAATGGCTGGCTGCCAATGGTACGTAATTCTCTGTATTTGGTTACTGAAGCTTTTATATGTGCAATGGAATGTGTGGATGATCTTGGGAGACAAGAAGAGATGCTATGTAGGAAACAATAAGAGAGGCAGGACCCCCAATGGATTAACAATCAGAGGAAGAACCTTAGGAAGGATCTGCCCTAATTGTTCAGGCAGTTACAGTGGCAACAATGTAGCCTTACAGTAAAGTAGAGATAGTTCATCTAGTCTTCGTTTCTGTCTGGTTCACCCAGGATGGCTGACAATATGCCCAACTGAGCTGGGACAGTCATCCTAGGGAACTTTGCCCACTCCATCTCACATTTACCAGCCATCAGCTGAGCTGCAGGGAATGGGATATATATTTGTTAGGGCAGCTAAAGAAAGCTATAGTTTCCCTTCTGCAAGTCTAAATGAGATAATTGAAAGAGAAGATGTGAACCTTACTCTCTCCCCAGGTTTTCAAAATATGGGAATGGGAGAAAACTGAGTCTAGTGTGTGAGGGTAAATATAGGATGCAGGTATATCTTAGCTGCACTGAACATCTGCATCCACTTGTACTGCTCCTAAAGGGATCCATCCATATGATTCATTGCATTTGCTTAACGATGCTGTTCCAAAGTGGATCAATATTAAGGAAATGACAAGATATAAAAACAGGATGATCCTTACATTGATTACCCTTTCTAAACCAACAAGCACAGTAAAACAAAATTCTTAAAGAGTGTATTAAAAAGCTGGAAAAGGCATTCATATAGAATTGGTCATGACTGAGGGTTTAGTTCTGCCTTCCTAACAACTAAAGTGGAGTAATCAAGAAACGAATTTGTTTGGGCAACAGAGTCCACAAGATGGCAATGTGAGCCCAGGTTGCTGAAGCAACTCATTTCATAGTATTGTAAAACTTTTTGAAACAAATGCACCTGTTGAGAAGATCACTTCTTTGGGACTCATTGTAGATGGGCGAGGGAGAATGTGGAAATGAAAAGCAGTTGACCAGATTCAATATACTGCTTCTGTTTTCTTAGAAAGCTCAGAATTTATTATGCCCATTCCCAAAGGATTTTTTGAGATAATATATGAAGAGCACGGAGCATTCAACCTGCTGAATATAAATTATTAAACACTAAATAAGTATTATTTGAAACAAAACCTCTATATGCCCTAGTCAGGTTGTAAGTATTCAATGTATGGAATTCATATTGAAATCTGTATAATTTTAGCCATTTTAAATGTTTTGAAAGGCAGTATTACCACTGGATAAGGGACATGGTGGCTCAGTGGCTAAGACGCTGAGCTCGTTGATCAGAAAGGTCGGCAGCTCGGCAGTTTAAATCCCTAGCGCTGCGTAACGGAGTGAGTTCCTGTTACTTGTCCCAGCTTCTGCCAATCTAGCAGTTCGAAAGCATGTAAAAATGCAAGTAGAAAAATAGGGACCACTTTTGGTGGGAAAGTAACAGTGTTCCATGCGCCTTAGGCATTTAGTCATGCCGGCCACATGACCACAGAGACATCTTTGGACAGTGCTGGCTCTTTGGCTTTGAAACGGAGATGAGCACTGTCCCCTAGAGTTGGGAAGGACTAGCACGTATGTGCGAGGGAACCTTTACCTTTACCTTTAAGCTAATAAGGATATGTTAGGGCTACCAAGGCCAATTCAAGGTGATGTTTATGAGCTTTCAAGACCTTCATGGCATGGGACTGGGTTATTTGAGGAGCTGCCTCTCCTTGATTACATCTGCCTGCCCCATCAGATCTGGCAAGAGATATGTAACACAGGTCCCATCTGTCAGTGAAGTACATTTGGAAAGCCTGAGGAGATGGCCTTCTCTGTCTTATGGAACAATCTCATCTCCCCCCCCCCCCCACACAGCTGAATTGAGGTTAGCTCTATCCTTATTAATATTCTGGAATTCCCTCAAGAATTCCAGAATATTACTTGTTTAATAATGAAAATGGATTTAGATTTTTTTTTGAGTTTGGTGAAAAAGACATCATGAAACAGACAATAATATTAGCTTCTTCAAATTACTCATTCCTCATTTATTCCATATTTTTTTGGCTAAATTTTCTGGAAAATAATAGCATGATCTATAAACCATTTATTTCTATTACTAAAATGTTAGTAGTTATCATTGACATATTCCAGTTGTGCTGTTCAGTATTTTTTGGCAAATTCATTTTCTGCTTTGTTGACTTTCTACATCCATTGTTTTCTATATAGTATGTAGTGAAGGAATATGTGCACTGAAAAATTATTGAAATGTCTCTACCTAAATATAACTTTTATTTTGTTTTGTTTTTTGTAATTCCTTTAGTTATTTAAATAATATTTCATCGTATATTAAAAACTTCTATAATTGTCTCTTACATAATATTTTACTTAATCCTGAAGTCAGTGTTGCCAGGTTTTAATTAAACATTGCTATTCCTAGAAATCTTGACTTATTTTTTAAAAATGAACAGTATAATAATTTTTCTATCTTGACAAACTGGTAAATCTGTATTTTCATTCTCTAAAGATATCTACTTACAAGGATATATTTTATATAACATCTGAAACTATAAACTCACAAGCAATAATTTGGCCAAATAATGATTTAAAAGCTGAATTTGAACCTTTTGTTATTGAAATGAATTTGTGGAAATTCAGTACTTTACAATCCATGAAAAACTATATGTTGGTTCCTATTAATTGACTGAAGATTTGTTCTACAAAAGACATTTTAGCATGTTTTCTTAGAGTTGCTTTATTTTTATCTCCTGGGCCCAAATACATTCTTATCTAGTCTTTCCTAAAATCAATTTTTTTATTGTCTTATATTGTAGATTCTTTTAAGTTGTTTCTTCTTGCTTTTGTTCATTTAATTCATTTCTTTTTCATCTCTTTTATTCAATGCCACCAGAATTTTCTGTGTTACTGAAATTTTAAGTGGTATTTATGGATGCATTTTTATGGCATGTAACTCTTGTAAACAACTGGGGTCTTGAAATGCAGCTTTTGTAATATCTTTCATCATTGCATTGCTCTTCTAAATTTCTCCATTAAATTAATCTTTTACAACATGTTTAAATTAGTCATGGTCCTTAGGTCCAAGTACAACTTATGTATCAAAATTGCAATTGAAGTCTCAACTGAGCTGATTTGTCTTTATAAGTGCATTTCATATTACATTTATGGAACACTTGTAGTTTTTCCCCATGTTATTAATCTGGAACTCCAATATTTAAGTGGTTCAATTTGTATGTTTTTTAAAATTTGTTACTTGAGCTTCTGTCCTGCTCATCTATAAATTGCATTGCTTTATCCCCATACTTATTCTGCCTATGTATCATTCAAGTTCCAGAACTAAAGGAAAAATCTAATGAAATACCATTTGTGTTATGTTTGCCAGTATAGATAAGCTTTGTCTTAATATTGTTTCTTTACTTTTATGTATTTTAATTTTTGCCAAAATGGCTATTAATTGCTATGACTGCATGCTTTAATTTTTGCTATTTCTCCATTTTGGGTGCTTTCTTTTGTGAAGGGTCTTACTTTACCCTCATTATTTCACTTTTAAAAGATCAGTTTACATAATTTGTTTTTCTACTGCTCCCATCCATATCCATTACTAGTATATTTACTTAATCCTTCAGTTATATTTCCAGGATCATTTACAAAGGAATAGAAAATAAAATTTAAATAATTCAATCCATAATCAAATAATTTTATTATGTTTTTATTCTTTAGACCTGTTTATTTATATGTTTTCATATTAGACTGTTATGCTTTCTTTTTTTAAAAAAAAACCTGTTTCATTTACCACTGAGTTGGCTTTTTCTACTGGGTGGTCTAGAAATGTAATCAATTAATCAATAGTAGCTATCATCTGATTCCAATTTATCTGGGTACAATTGGACTTCCTGGACTTTAACTTATGAATAAACAAACATTTGCAATCTAAATAAATGAAGCTGTAAAATCAGGAAAACATTTCTACATGTCTACACATGAAGTCCAACAGCTAGCACTGTACAGGTCCTATATGATCATTATGGTCCATTGTAACTGCATTTTCATTAGATACAACTTCTGGAGACACTTGTATTCTATATGTAGTAGATTAGAATAATTCAGATATAAAAAGAAGGCTATTTTCTGTTTAGAAACACTTTTTTTGTCATATGGTAGGGATCAGCATAACAGTCTAATATGAAAATATGGTGGGGTTACATGGAGGGTGAAGGTTGAATATCTCTCTTGAGTTGATTCTTGACTATGGAATATATTGTCTCCGAATTGGCCTTTCTTAACATATAATAAATTGATAAGTTCACTTATTTTCTCCAAGATTTTAATACTTAAATGATTTTAACATTCACTTTAAAGTTTTATCTTGTGTTTTTTGTTATTAGACATCTTGAGTGTTCATTTTATATAAATCACAACTGATATAAAAGTCTCAATTGGTCAAAAGCATTCTGTCACAGAGAAACAATTTGAATTTCCCTTGATGAGGACAGCTGAAGGAATACTCCATACTATAAACTGGGAGACAAAGCAACAAAGTCCAGAACTCACTAACAACAGTTATTATAAAATATAAACAGCAAGTGGCAGTGTACACCTAAATTTGGCTGGCTGGAAGGAAGGAAGGAAGGAAGGAAAGAAAAGAAAGAGAAAGAAACAAAGAGAAAGAAAGAAAGGAGAAAGAGAAAAAAAGTTAAGGAATGTCAGACATGGTGAGTTCTTAGATCGAAAACTAGCAGAAGTACCTTAGCTGTAGGCTAGACTAGGGAAAAAACTAAAAAAAGCAAACAGTTTCTGCATTATTGTCAGGAAAGCTATATGGAGTTGAGTCTGGTTCAATGGAGTTTTTGCCATTTTATCACAAAATAATTGTTATTGCACATTGTTGAGAAATTATTGTGGGTAATTTCAAGTTCAATTTGGACCCACCAAATTCATAATCTCTATTTTCAGAACAGACCAGAGCAGAATAAACAAACACCCCATCATCACTTCAGCTAGCAAAAATGTAACTTAATGCTATGTTAAACATTAGCACAACATCAAAACAATTAACTGGCAAAAACAGAAGACAGGCGAAAGTGATGGAGAGAGACACACACACAAAGAACAGGCAAGAATTTATACTATCTCTATTTCCAAATAGTGATATGAAAAAGGAACAGAAATTTCTAGATCCCACTGGAAAAAATTACTATGGGTAATGGATATTCAAAGGCCACTGCCTTTGGTTACTCCAGACTTAACCTTTTATATAGAATAGAGTAGCAGAATAGAGTCAGTTTGGAGTTGAGTGGCAGCTTTGTTGAATTTAATAAATTCATACATACATGTAGAGAGCAGGCAGTCCCTCCTCTATTCTGTACCATTAAATTCCAGTAATTTGATGGATTATGATGATGCTTCTATCACATGTTTTATGTTTTCTATGGGTGAGAGTCAGTGTGGTCTAGTGGTTAAGGCATCAGGCTAGAAAGTGGAAGATTATGAGTTCAAGTCCTGTCTTAGCCATGAAAGCCAGCCGGATGTCTTTGGGCCAGTTGCTCTCTCTCAGCCCAACCCATCTCACAAGGTGGTTGTTATGGGAAAAAGAGGAAGACAAAGGTGTCCTGGATATGTTTTTGCTGCCTTATTTGTAAACAACAACAAAAAACACAAAGGGATACAAATAAATAAATTTTCTTCAAGAATTTCTTTCAGCTAAGATGCAACTTTTTTTCCCTTTAGTGCTTAGATTTTTTTAAAAAAAATCTGAAATTACCTGAAAATCATGATGAGTACTAAGGTGGGGAAGGCTTCTAAATCAATTGTGCTTTTCTCTGCATATTTAAAAAATGTGACAAATAGCAACCATGTATTTTCTGCAATTTTAATTTTATTTTCTGTTGGCTTCTTGCTCCCATTGTTTCATTTTGTGATTCAAATCTTTCTTGTCTGCATAATTGTACTGCTGTAAATAAATATTATATACTTTGTTCTATGGACAATTTTCAGTTTCACAGGGCTTTTTTCTCCTCATAAGGCATTTCACATGCGAGAACACATTGATCTCAGAATGATAATTACAGGCGTATAAAACATAAAAACGTTGAATCCAAATATGTGTGTTTCTGTTCAACCTCTGTACAAAGCAAGATGCACAAGCTTCCTTTCCTTCCTTCCGTCCTTCCTTCCTGCCTTCCGTCCTTCCTTCCTTCCTTCCTTCCTTCCTTCCTTCCGTCCTTCCTTCTTTCTTTCTTTCTTTCTTTCTTTCGAAGTTTTCTAACACACAGTGTTAATTCTGTTAATTCACACAATATGTTAATTCTGTTTTAACATCATCCACCATCAACCAAATTTTGTGTATGAGACGGAATAGAAATATTAGGGTACATCTCTCAATGGATTTCAGAAGCAAATAGAGCCTAACAAAACCAGGTGGAATGAATGTTGCTCCAGTGGATTTTTTTCAGAAATACTTGATGGATGTTTCCTCCCACATTCCCACAAAGGATCCCAACAGGAAGGCAACTCTTTCTACAACAATGTTGATATTAGGAGATGGTATTAATAAAAGAAGTGAGAGCACACACTGTGCTCCCCTTTGCATAGCAAAGCCATACTTTTTAATGACAGGAATGGTTTTTGAAGGTTAAATGTGTTTAGATAGCTACTCTATACATAACTGAACTTAACAGTGAGAAAGTTTTAATCAGGCTTTTCCCCCTCTCATTTAAATGCTTGAGCTGTGATATCATCAATATGCTGATATAATAGCCTGCTTTACATTTCAACTGTAGGTTATGAGGGGTTGCTGTCAACATTCTATTCCAGTCCTGGGAGGCTGTAAGGAGCTTTATTAAAAAAAACAGGCTGAAACTGAACCCAGAAAAGATGGGTACCAATACCAGCCTTATAATCGTGCAGGCTTACACAGCTCATGCAGGAGATTTTTATAATTCTTCCAATTGGTGTTTGGGTACAATTTCAGGTGTTAGTTTTACAAGTTATAAGTTTATGTTAAGTTATAAAGTCCACTTAAGCTTGGCACCTGAGCACTTACAAGATTGCTTGCTTACTCCAACCTGAATAAGCCAAGAAGCATTGTTTTTCAGAGTGGCTTTTTCTTTTTTCTTTTTCTTTTACTGTGATGGAGTATCACACCCTGCATGCAGTTCTGCAAACAGCCATTTTCATATTTGATTGTTTACAGAAATAAATCTTAAACTGCTTTATGTGAAGGAAAATAAATCTCAGGAATTCTATGACCTATTACAGTCAGGGTATATTGATATCCAATGAGACAGAAGAAAAACTTTAGGTTCATATGCTTTCCCCACTACCTGATGTGCCTTTTTTTTTTGTTAGTTGGATGATATGGCCGAGCCTTTTGTGTTAGGTGCTTACAGACTCACAGTGAAGAGTTTGAATATGGCAGAAAAATGTTCCTGAGCATGCACATATGAAATAGTTACTATGTATGCATTCTCCATTCCAAAGAAATGTATGAATCATCTTCAAGGGAAACATTCAAATGCACAAGTAAAATTCATTTAGGACAAAACTATCTGGGTAAGGGTCAGAGATCTCCTATGTATCATAGAAACTGTAGACGTTTCTAAAGGACATGAATTTTTACATACAACTATAAGCTTCCATGATACACCTCCGGGAAAGAGATTATCCTTTGGATGTGCAGGGTTAAACAGATAAAGTTGAGTGCATCTTGGGGATGCACTCAAGAAAGGAACCAGGAAATGCTTTTGTAGCTAATTAATTCAGTATTAGTATTAGTTCCCTCCTTGTGAAAGTTTGCCCAACCCCATCTTGCCTATAAACTCTCATGTCAAGTGGCTTTGTCCAGTGTTGCTGTGTGTCTAATGTTCCAGCTAAGATTGCAAGTTCTAATTTATTGTGCTTTGAGATCCTTGATGAAAGGCATGACAGGACTGCAAAGTGCTTCATCACATTAAAAAGCCAGGGTTATAAAGCCTCTGTGGCCTCTGGCAGACATTTCATGTGACAGACTCAGCTCTTGCTTTACTGCTCTGTGAAGAAAGAAAAATTCACATCTTGCATAGTGTCCCATGACAATTGCTTTAATTAAAACACCATAGGATGTCAGTAAGCACCATGTTGCTGAGTGACAGGAATTCCAGAGCCAGGAGGTGGCAATTCCAGAGAAAAGGGAGGGTGATTTGAATCATGAATCTCCTTCTGCCTGCACAAGACACACAATTGATTCTCAGAGACTCTCAGATCTTTATTCAGGACTTTCATGAATATCCCTATTATGAGCTCAGTACAGATAGTTCTCAACTTACAACCATTCACTTAGTGACTATTCAAAGTTACAACGGGCACTGAAAAAAGTGAGTTATGATTGCTTTTCACACTTATGACCATGGGCGTCTCCCCATGTCACGTGGTCAGAATTCAGAAGCTTGACAACTGGTTCATATTTGTTATGGTTGCAGAGTCCCAGAGTCATGTGAGCAACTTTTGACAAAAAGTTCATTGACAAGAAAAATCAATGGAAGCCAGATTCCCTTAACCACCACGTTATTAATTTTACTGCAGTGATTCACTTAACAACTGTGGCAAGAAAAGTTGTAAAATGGGGCATAACTCGCTTAACAAATGTCTCACTTAGCAACAGTAATTTTGGGCTCAATAGTGGTATATATTATATGGGGGGTTGCATTTCATTTGCAGATATGTGTGCAAGAACAGAGTATAGATGGGATTAGAAATGGGACTGTAGATTAGAGATGGGATTAGCTTTTTTGTTTTACATTCTTTTGAAAATTTCTGAGTTTAGATCCTACTTCTTCCACCACCACTCCAATTCATAACTCTTGGGCCAGTTAATATTTTTTTTCAAACTTGATAGTCATGTTTATTAAGGGAGAGGAGCCGAATGGATATATGTGGTAAAGCAATAAAGGTCATAAACATATCAGATAAGGAACTAATAAATTTCTTAGATACTAATTAGATTATGTGCAACATAGAGAAGAACATAGAGCAAAGTGGTTGGAAAATGTACAGACATGTACATTTGGACAGAATGTATAAATTAGTAACAGCAGCATCACTGTTATTGTGGCTAACACATTAAAATGTGTGCTTATTTCACTATTTAGGTAATGTCCTAATTTTTAGATCAGAGACCTTGAGTGCAGAAGAAGCTTTAATACAATATGACAAATTCTTTGCTACAAAGGCCATTATCAGACTCATCTAATTGAAATGCTGAAGCCAAACATATGCACATACATACAAGCACATACATTTAGCACTGAACATGGATTGACAGGAAAATAAATTTTCCAACGCACCATTTCTATCATAGCCCAGAATGATATATTAAATTTATCTCTTTAAAACTGTAATTCCTCTTACATAACAAAACTTTGTAAAAAAGTATTACATATTAGAATTCCAGAATAAACAACTTCATTGATGTTGCATATTCCATAAATATTCATATTTTGGGGGCTATTGTGTATATTTGATATTTTAAAAGTAAGGCATCCACCTTTAAAAAGATGCATGTTTTGGAGGGGTAGCCTGTTTACAAAATGATTTGTCTTGCTGCACAGAGCTAGAAAGCAAATTTTACATGTATGTATGACTATTTTGTTTTCAGATTAGATGTTATCAACCTGCAGACCAGCCACAATATTTTTATTCATATAAAAAGCTTGAATACAAATCTAATTACAGTTTCATCACAGTTGTGGAAAATTGATTTCTATTATTTCTAACATATTAATCTATATCTATAAAACAGAGCGTGGATGTGTATGTTTGTGGGTATATCCTGAATAGGCTCCTCCACCCCTGCGCCAATCACACCCAAACTTTACATACATGTTCTTTACACTCCGGAGAGGTTCCTTGTGGGGGTCACGAACAATGTTGGGGCTTCTTT
>JANHJO010007671.1:37045-50305 GCA_032468235.1 Pseudoxyrhopus heterurus | reverse complement strand
CTATTCTATTCTATTCTATTCTATTCTATTCTATTCTATTCTATTCTATTCTATTCTATTCTATTCTATTCTAGATTTAAAACTGTGTTTAAGTTTATATGGAATAACCCAAATTTTATTTATCCATTTCTTCAATTTTAAGCTGGGTCATGGGCAAAAGAGGAAGAAGTATCGAGTTACTTATAAAGTAATAAATATGTGATAACAATTTAATAAATAAAGTAAGATAAAATAATTGCTATCTCATGTCATGTGAGCTGTATGACTAGCTCATGTATACTAGTTTAAAAAAAACACAAAATACAAATAAACAACCAGACTATAATAGCAATAGCACTTAAAACCTATATACCACTTCACAGTGTTTTACAGCCCTCTCTAAGCAGTTTACAGAGTCAGCATATTGCCCACCAACATTTTACCAACCTCAGAAGGATGGAAGGCTGAGTCAATCTTGAGCCTGGTGAGATTCGAACTGCCAAATTGCAGTCAGACAGCAGTCAGAAGAAGTACCCTGCAGAACTGTGTTCTAGCCACTGCGCCACCGCGACTCTTATAAGAACAAAATCCCTTAAATAGCAGTAGCAATAGCACTTAAGATTTTACAGCACTCTATGGGTGGTTTATTTCCCATCCTATTGCCTCCAACAATCTGGATCCTCATTTTATCAACCTCAGAAGAATGGAAAGCTAAGTCAACCTTGAGCCGGTCAGGATCGAACTCCAGATTGTGGGTAGAGTTTGCCTGCAATACTGCATTTTAACCACTGTGACACCAGGGCTCAGTTCTTTTAATGGGTTTTAACCCTGAGCCACCAGGGTTAAAAGCCATTAAAACCCTAATCTGCAGAAGAGCGTTGTCCATCTGATGAACAGCATAATCCATTGTTTCTCAACTTTGGCAACTTGAAAATGTATAGACTTCAACCTAGCCTAACTGGCTGAGGTATTCAGGGAGTTGAAATCCATGCATTTTGAAGCTACCAGGATTGAGATACACTAACAGAGCCATTTCAAAGCCTCCATAGCACCACTGCATCCCTGGACAAGATGTCAAAGCTAAGTCTTCAGCACCTTCCAAAATACTAATAAAATCAGAGCTAATCCAACTATAGGTAAAGGTAAAGGTTTCCCTCACACATACGTGCTAGCCGTTCCCAATCCTAGGGGGCGGTGTTCATCTCCATTTCAAAGCCGAAGAGCCAGCACTGTCCGAAGACATCTCCATGGTCATGTGGCCGGCATGACTAAACGCCGCAGGCACACGGATCACGGTTACCTTCACACCAAGGGTGATCCCTATTTTTCTACTTGCATTTTTACATGCTTTCGAACTGCTAGGCTGGCAAAAGCTGGGACAAGTAACGGGAGCTCACTCCGTTATGTGGCACTAGGGATTCGAACCGCCGAACTGCCGATCTTTCTGATCGACAAGCTCAGCGTCTGAGCCACTGAGCCACCATTAGTAGGTATAAAATACTTACCATATGGAAATCAAAATTTCTGTGATGACCCGGGACACAGCAGAGAGGCAACACAGTCAGATGACAGTTCAAACTTCCCCTTTATTGCTCCAAATATCCCCCAAACATCCCATGCTTTTGGCAAGTCCCAGAGCAAAGTGATGACACACACACATACACACACCTCCAGCAGCCTCTGGCTGCAAATAGTCCAGCACAACGCTGTGAGCCAACAGTACAAAACAAGAAAGCCAGCAGGGCAAGGAAATAAGTCAATTAGTCCAGGAAGCAAAGGAACAAGGCAATTAATCCAGGAAGCAAGAAATAAAATAAGAAGTCCAGGAAACGTCCAACCTCAGCAACAGCAGATAACACTCCATGAATTCAGCATTTGTTTCCAACAAATGCCCCTCCCCACAGCATCTCCTTAAGTCTCAGTCCCCAGGTGTGCCTTGTGGAGAGGGGCACTCTCCTCCTGAGTAGTCAGGTCAACCTGCACTGTTCCCGCCTTCTCTCCACTCTCCATGCTCGAGGATCAGGAGGGGGTGGTCCTTGCTCATTGCCTGAGCAACGTCTCTCATGTTCACTACTTAGCCTCTCTTGGTCATCCTGTCCCCGTTCCTCCCTGCTTACAAGCCATCCCAATCCTGAAAAGCACTGGCCTGACTTGGCCTGCTCCTCCCCATATTCCTCTGAAGCCAATGAAGCTGCCCCCTCGCTCTCCATAGGCTCCAGTCCTGGCTCATCTTCCTCTGCAGATTCAGGCTCTGATGGAGGCATGACAATTTCACTGGGCAAAATATTACAGCAGGAACAGGACAGGGGGGAAACTAAGGAAATCCAAAATTTCATCCAGATATTTCAACCATGAGGTCTGCAGTTCTGTACTGAACTCAAGATGCATGTTGAATGCCATAGATATTATTGGTGTCCAGCTATGCATAGCATTCATGTACCAAATAAAATGTCCTAATACATATAGACTAGGGGTGTCACGTTGTCATCATGTGAGATATTGTGACTTTTTCCTCCTTCGCTAAAATGAGGGTGGGTGTAGCCAGTGTGTGACGCATCTGGCCTGTGGGCTGTGAGTTTGACACCCCTGATGTAGACCATTAAATATCTATTGTAGGCCGCTCTATGGGTCTACCTTCCTCCAGGTTTATCTCCCATCCCCCAACTAGAAAGAAGAGTAACCCAATTTACTGTTTGGTTGGCAAAGTTGAAAATAATTCAGCAGCCTACATTTAAATATCCATACCTTTAGGAGTAACGTTATTTGTAAAGTTTCATTATCCTTTTAGTTCAAGGGACTTGATGATCATCACCCTTAAAATATTTTTTTATATAGTGAGCCAACCTGAGTTACTTCAGATGGGTAGCCAAATAAATAAATAATCCATACACACATGCATACATGCATACATGCATACATGCATGCACACATACATACATGTGATGAGACCCCTACGCAAAGGCTTATAATACAATGCACAAAGGAAGGGGACAGGAAAGAAAGGAATTGAATTCATCTAAAGTTTATATACTGTATAAATAAAGAAGCATAATACTTTCTTTGAAGAATAATCACCACGGGCAAATTTGTGTCCTTTTGTGTAATGTTTAAATTGCAGATAATTGGTAGCACAGATTGAAATCCTCAGAGGAAATATTTCCACTGATAGGCAGAATTTTTGACCTTAGAATTTTCAGCACTGCCCTCTGTGTGTGTGTATGTGTGCATACACAACCCATATAAATACACACTCATACACCTGCATACACTGGCTTTTTTCCTTTTGCCCACTGATTCTTTATCCATCTGAAGTTATTTAGGCAGAATTCCAATCATAGGGCAGGTTATGTGGTCCCTACAGTGTCAAGAATGTTCTGAACGACAAATATATTTAGAAGGGACATCTGCCTAACATTTATAATGTAAACTTCTGCCTTATTGCTGTGTTAATTGCCAGGCCAAGTCTTGATAATGGGTTTTATAGGTCTAGGGATAGGTTCACACAATGTATAAAGTCATAATCTGTTTATATTTGTTGAATGAGTTTTGAATAAAATTGACTGCTTGCAAATCATGATCAATCATATAAATCACTGAGTGAGAACTACACTTACTGGATTTCACAACTTGCTAAACTAAAATCCAAATATAGCTTTTATTTCTTTTTTATCTGTACCAGGAAGTGATTTTAGATACAGGTAGTCCTCAACTTACAATCACAATTGAGCCCCAAATTTCTGTTGCTAGGTGAAAAATGTGTTAAGTGAGTTTGCCCATATTATGAACTTTCTTGTCACAGTTGTTAAGTGAATCACTGTAGTTGTTAAATTAGTCAAACTGTTGTTAAGGGAATCTGGTTCCCCCGTTGACTTTGCTTGTCAGAAGGTCACAAAATAGCAATAGCAATAGCATTGTATTTATATGCCGCCTATCAGGGCTTGCAACCCTCTCTAAGCGGTTTATAATGTCAGCATATTGCCCCCAACAATCTGAGTACTCATTTTACCTACCTCATAAGGATGGAAGGCTGAGTTGGCCTTGAGCCTGGTGGGATTCGAACTGCTAAATTGCAGACAGCTGGGAGCCGAATACTTAATTACAAAGTACAGCGTTACTTAACCCGCTGAGCCACCGAGATCACGTGACTCAGGGACATTGTAACCATCATAAATACAGGCCAGTTGCCAAGTGTGTGAATTTTGATCACATGACCATGGGGATGTAAGTGTAGGTGTGTAAGTGTGAAAATTGGTCATGTCACTTTTTTTGGTGCTGTTGTAACTTTGAACGATCTTTGAACTGTTATAACTTGAGAACCACCTGTACTCCAGTGGCGTGGAAATGTGGGAGATAGGAATGCATCCCTACAATGAATTTGAACTTCTGTAGCCTAAAAAGTATCCAGTTTAAGTCTTATCACTTTTCTCCTCTGCTTCAACAATTAGTAGAAGACATTAGGCATTAGAAAGCATGTAGTAACAAAATGGATGGCATGATAGCATGCCAACTTCATAGCTCTCTGTGGGTCTTTTAAAGCAGGAGCAATGATAGATGAATATCGAGTCAACTTCCTCCTGTTACAAACGCTCAGGCTGATGGCTTGTTGTTCCGCAAATTAATAAAGACACATAACATATACTAAAAACATGAGAGAGATACACCATTGATTTACTTTATTTCTCCCTTGTGAAAAGCGGAAGCAAGAAGATTGTTACTTTTCCTAGAACTGCCGCAGCTTGGGCAAGATATGATTGAATGACTGAGCTAGAGAGCACTAACTAGTTGGTCTCTGCGGATGACTGTCAGTTCATCTCACAGACATGTCACTCTACCCTGTTGTGATGAAACATCTCAGAGGATTAAGTCATTACCCCTACCCAGAGCTTTCAGATGGGCTGATCTGCTTTCATCAGCTCTTTTGCATCAATGGAAGTCACTTCTCCTGATGCCCAGATGCTACTTCAGGGGTGTCAAACTCGATTTCATTGAGGGCCGCATCAGAGTTGTGTTTGACCTTGGGGGACCAGTGGGTGGGTGTAGCCAGCTCTATGTCACTCATCGAGGCTCTGTTTTCAGCCACAACGGCCTACTTCAGCCCTCTGCCAGTGAAAACGGAGGTGGGCACAGCCTGCCCAGGCTCTGTTTTCACTGGCAGAGGACTGCAGGAGGCCATCATGGCTGAAAACGCAGGCCAGTCCTTCGCTGTTTCCAGGGCGGCCCCGTGGGCTAGACTTAAGCACCCCGTGGGCCTTGAGTTTGACACTCCTGTGCTACTCGATGATGAGCAAAGTGAGTGACTGTGTTTACTGTCGGTTGGAAGCATTTCACAATGACACATCACCATGACCAGTGTCTTGGTGGAAAAAAGGGGCCTGCACAGTCCTAACTCATGGTCTTCTCACGGAACAAAAGCTATTGGCAAGTCTCTTTCAATCCGCTTGGGAGGAACTGAGGAATAGAAGTGGCTCCATGTGGAAATTCCCTGAGGGGCATAATTTTGAGGAACAGATAGATATAGTTAAAGCTGACCTCGGCAGTTCATTAACGTTATTCTGTAACAAAGCTGCCTTCTTGGCAGTGTGTTAATCTGAAGCAACATTTAGATAATAAAAGTGCTTCATCTGTTCCATTCTACAAATTAAACTTCGCTTACGAGCAAAACAAAAAAGGGTAGTTGAAAAGTTAACAACTGTTCTGATTAACACTCCCAGAAGAAATTTCACTATCTGCTTATGTCATTTCTCCTCATTATTCGCTTTGGGCTCAACACCGGAAAAATGTTTTTATTTTACTCTTCAATTGGTTTGGAATCCCTGCTTTTCTATTTACATTTAATTGTTCTATTCTATTTACTTATGAAAGTAAAAAATGGAAATGAAAAATAACCCTAAATATTCAGAAGACAAAAATGAAAACACCTGGCAGGGTTAGTGAACTTAGAATTGATTACAAGGAAGTGAAGGTGGCTAAGTAATTTTGTTTTCTTGAGCTCAGAGATGGGAAAATGGACATGACGGAGAAGACAGCAGTGTCAAATCTAGACAAGATCACGAAAGGTTTATTTAATTATTTTAATCAATTAGGTGATGCTTTACTCCAGAACAACTCCACAGTACAATAAACAGGAAAGCAATTTAATATGACTAAAACCATGCAAACCAAGAAAAAAGGGGAAAGAACAAGATGTCAAATCCAACGGACAACACGTAACATATATCACTAATATGCAACAAGGGGCTCCGGATATTCTAATCCAGGGCCTGGCAGAACAGTGAGGACTTTAAGGCCCTCTGGAATGTCATCATGGTGGGACCCACTTGGATCTCAGAGAGAACCTCATTCCAGAGGGAAGGAGCTGCTACAGAGATGTGCTTGAAGAGTCCTGATAAAATGATACTATTTGATTTAAGGACCCCAAGTGCACCAACTCTGTCAACTCATATTTGCTAGGAAGACACCATGGGAGATAGGTGATCCCTGAAACAACTAGGTTGTATGGTTTATAGGTTGCAGCAGCACCTTGGCAAGCTTGTGGAGTGTCACATAGTGTCACATAGGCATCCTGAGATATGCCCATAGCTAAAGTGTCACATAGGCATCCTGAGATATGCCCATCACTGCCTGCGCTGCTGTATTCTGATCAGTTTAAGCTTTTGAGTGGTCTTCAAGGGCAGACACATGTACAGCATAATGCATGAGTCAAGGTTAAGGATAATAACAAGGATCAGAATGGTATGCTAGGAACTTCCATGGAAAACTAGTTGGCCAGTGCAGGATAGCACCTTGGCATAGGAGAAGTCTAGATTTATAGAAACAGAATTCAGCAGTGTCTTGTCTTTTATCATCTAAAAGAAAATCAATCAATAGTCCTAGGACCATTTTTTTTTAAATGTTGCCTTCATTGAAGCAATCAATTTTTAATCTGATCACCAGAAGCAAGCTGTTGGAGAAACTGGCTATTTTCTCTATTGATCAATGGAGTTTTTGTTATTTTGTTATTGCAAAATTGCATGAAAATAATCAAATACATAAAATCCTTTATGGTTTCTTAGGGTATCATAAAGTCCATTTGTTTCCAAAAGGGAGTGAAACTAAGATGCATCTTGATTCCTCTCCATCAGCCCTGCAAGGTAAGAAACCAATGCCATAGAGATGAGAACCATTTTTATTGTAACAGTTATAGCAACAGAATCTTGCAAATCTGAACGTGCTTTCCTGTCTCTCACTTCATCTTTGTGTAAACAAGGGAGGCACTTGTCTGAGTTGTTTTCTCATTTTCTTGGCCCAGACTCAAGTCCCTCTAATTTGGCTGTTGCCTTAACAAAATAACAGAAGAACAGACTTGGAAAGGATTTTGGAGATCTTCTAGTCCAACCCCCTATACCATTACAAACAAGTGGCTGTCCAGTCTCTTCTTAAAAACCTCCAGCGATGAAGCACCCACAATTTCTGAAGGCAAACTCTTCTACTAATTAATTGTTCTCACTGTTAGGAAATTTCTCCTTAGTTCTAGGTTGCTTCTCTCCTTGATTAGTTCCCATCATTTCTTGTTTTGCCTTCGGGTGCTTTGGAAAATAGGTTGATCCCCCTCTTCTATGTGGCAGGGAGCTGCAGGGAGCTGCAGTGGCTCAAAGTGGTAAGATCACAGTACTGCAGTACTGCAGATCAGCAGTTTGGCTGATCGAATCCCACCAGCTCCAAGGTTGACTCAGCCTTCCATCCTTCTGAGGTAGGTAAAATGAGAACCCAGATTGTTGGGGGCAATAGGCTGACATTGTAAACCGTTTAGAGAGGGCTGCAAGCCCTGATAGGCGGTATATAAATACAGTGCTATTGCTATTGCTAAACTAGCTTCTTATAGACCAGGGGTGTCAAACCCACATCATCACGGCAATGTCACGTGTTGTATCGGGACTTTCCCCCCCCCTTCACTAAACCAGGTGTGGGTGTGGCCAGCGCATGACACATTCGGCCTGCAGGCCAGGAGTTTGACAACACTGACAACACTGATATAGACAGTTGACTAGGCTGCCGATTCCTGTAACACTTCACAGTGAAGGATCAGAACAGGCTGACTTCATTTGGCAGCCTGCTTTATACAAGTCCAATTGCCTGGACCAAAATAGGACTGATCAGCACTTCAGAGACAAAGGGAATAAACCCTGAGCCCTTTTGCAAATCCACCCCATGCTAATAAACATTAATAAGATGCAGTTAGGGCTTGATCCAAGATGTTTTGATATTTGAAAAGAATCTCCCAAAGACAATCTTTTTGCAAGCACTTTGCCTTTGAAGGAAACCAATGCTTTGGAACATGTGGAGGATATGTATGCAGCAAGCGTCTTGTAAGTTTTAAAGTTGTTGTGTCTTTCTCTAAAATGGTGTGGCAACTAAGAAGGTCAGTTGCACAGTTATGGCACAAGATGCAGGTATTTTTAGAAGTTATGAACCAGTGCTTTACAATGTCCTCTAGCTCCCTACACAGCCTTACTCCTTTCTTCTAATTAACATGGGATACAGCTCACCAATGGTAGCAGCCTATGGCTTCCAGATGTTGCTCAATCACAATCTCCATCATTCATATTAGCATATGATTAAATTAATTTAGGGGCCTAAAGCTACCCATGGTTACTGGTCTTCAGGGCTTTTAACTTTCCACTGGATCCTAGGCAGTGTCTCTTACATATCAGATACTGGAGAGCAACAGTGAAAGAAGGACATGCCCAAGAGCTTCACCAAATAGAATAGTTGGTTGGTCACTATGTGATACCTCATGTTGGAAGAAATGCATCCTTGACTTGATCCAACAGGACTCTTCTTCTGTTCTCATCATCTTATGAGTAGGACACCTTGGGAATTATATTCACCTTGGTCTGTTTTCTGTAACTTATTGTACAGTACTATTACTAATGGTGGACACAATTTTTTTTTCTCCCAGAAAATTCTTATTGTATTTTTGGTCACCGTCTCTTTTACACGTCTTTGTAAGAGGTGTCAAAAACATAGATGTATGCATCAGTCATGCTTGCTTTAAGCCATGTCAGGATCTAAATTCCAAATGCAAGTAGCTGCAATGTTATATTCCCTGAATATTGAAATGCAATTTCAAAAGCACCATAAAATATATGACAGGTATGCTTTGATGAAAATGTCACATTGGGCAGTGGAGCTCCTGAGTATTTAAAGCCTACTATTTTTCAATTTTTATTATCATTTTTTCCCCAAAATATGCCTTTAGGAATCATTCTGCCTTTAGCAGCTAAGCATAAACTCCAGAAATACAGGAAAGTAGCTGTTTGAAGAAGGTGCAGTTTTGTATTTCCAATGAACACAGCAACATGGGCAGAAGCACAAAGGACAAATTATGAAACGTTGATGACATGTCACGTGACTGTCATGATTTACACACTTCCATCAGAGGTCAGGATGCAGATAGGTAGTGATTGCATTGCACAGAGATGTAATTGCATGTGTGTTGTTGCTTGGCACAGTTGAGGTTTGCTGCAGACACACTGTGCAAAAGATGCACAGGTAATGTAGAGACCCCCAGGACTGTTGCAGTGTTGGAAAGCTGCCTAGAGGGGGATGAGCAAAAGGTTGGCTGCAGTTCTGTGCAAAATGCTAGCTACCTCCCCCCCCCCCCGCCTGCATGAACAGGGGGTGGACATTTTGCACAAATATGAACAGCTGGTAGCCATGTTTTACATTCCTTGTGTAAATTGTTTGAAAGTTTTATATAACCCAGAGATGATCTAGAGTTATGTGTTATTGAAGGACAAAATGGGAAAAGAAAAAAAAAACCCTAAAATATAGATTTGGAAGAACTGGAAGATGTGTGTGTGTGTGTATATACACATACATACATACATACACATATATATTGCCTAAAGCTAAAAAAATATATCTGAATGTGAAAGAATAGTAGGGTTTTTGCTTTAAGATGTATTTTTTTCAAAACACTGATTCCACAAAACAGACTGAAATCTCCTGTGCTGAACACAAAACAAAACAAAACTGGCTACAGAAATGCTTAATTTGTTCTATTTTTATATTATCAGCAAACAGAATGTTGAAATGGACGGAATTCACCACAATACACTCTTTTTATGGAATAATGGTGCCATGAATATTGTATTGGGGGAGCTATGCTGTTGAAAGCCTTTGTATTTGAAGATAGACCTTTATCAACAAACCTAAATTTTATTTATTTCTTGGAGAGAATCCAGTTTCCACATAAAGGTTTCCTACCAAAGTATATAATGGTTGAACTATTGCAGGGCATCCTATCCTAATATTTGATATTCAAAGATATCAATATATTTTACCTCAGCCCTGAAGTAGGACCATACGTGATTGTGGAGACCATGCTTTAAATGCTGAATGTCTTGAGTCTAACCCTAGGAGGATGAGATCTAAATACAATACGGCTAGCAAGTCTCTTTTCTGAAACAAAATATTTTCACATTTATGACTGTTGCGGCATTCCCATGGTCAGGTGATCAAAATTTGGACACTTGGCAACTGACTCACATTTATGATGGTTGCAGTGCCCCAGGTCATGTGATCCCCTTCTGTGACCTTCTGACAAGCAAAGCCAACAGATTCGCTTAACAACCGTATTGTTAACTTAATTAGTCAGTGATTCACTTCACAATTGGACAAGAAAGGTCGTAAAATGGGGCAAAACTCACTTAACAACTGTCTTGCTTAGCAATGGAAATTTTGGGGCTCAATTATGGTCGTACTTTGAGGATTATCTATCTAGATCAGGGGTGTCAAACTCGCATCCTCAAGTTGTCGTCATGTGACATATTGTGACCTTTTCCACCTTTGCTAAAACAGGGGGGGGCAGCATGTGACGCATCCGGTCCATGGGACACAAATTTGACACCCCTGGTCTAGATCTACTCAGTCAAGGCAACTCTGAGCTGGATGAATCAATGGCAGACAGTTTCCTGCCTGCCTGTATGGCTCATTGCATTGCTCAGCTTCTTTCATTAGCTCAGTACAGATAAAAAAAATAAAATAAAATAACCAGTAATTGCTTGCTGGCATCAATGAGGACTTCTCTTGGCCCTTTTGTAACCATCCATATGGTCATCTTTGGAAACTGCAGAGTGATCGTAATAATCACTCAGCCATCATGCTAGCTGATCAGCACATGAGTGGCAAAGCAGTGGGTCCCCTTGATCAGCCTCTGAGCATCCTTTTCAACCCCTTCTTACTGAGACCTTCAAGCGCCTTCAATAAGAGCAGAACGGAAATTGGGTCTGTATGTATGTCAGAGTATAGTTCCTTTTTTTTTTTTGCAAGCGAAATACATTCAGGTTTCTATTGTTATCCTTCTGCATTGGCACATTATCACCACTATCTCTGTGGTGACCTCTTTTATAGAGGAAAAATGTTCTATAGCAGCGCGCCACAGGATGCCTTTGAAGGAGGTGCTTTATAAATTGGCTCTTTAAATGGAAAGCCACTGGATGCTCTTCCTCTGCCGTGAGGTAGACACGTGAAATCATCTTATCTGAAACTTGGCGCGTTGGATTTTCCAGCTTTTATTCTCAGCCGGTTTTAAACTTTGTAATTCCTACTTCTGATGGAAGATGGGACGAGGTTTGCCAGTTTGGGTGATTGTTTGCTCTGGAGCTTTGAACTGAACTCCAGACAATAAGAGCGAATATCGGCACCGTGTTCAGACTGAAGGAACTTTTTGCACAGAGAAGGGGAATCGGTTGTTTTCTAGCTGTTCTGTAGTATAATCCCCACAATCAGCTGTCACATGTTATGGGGGGGGATTTAAAGCAAAGGGGTCTGCAAAGCATCACCTTGTTTATTCTTGGTCATGGAAATTAGTAGTTTTCCAAAAGATCCCTTTTCAATTCCATTTGATTGCTCCTCAATGAACGGAGGTGGATCTGGTGATGGTCTTCCCAGATGCTTCTCAAATTAATGGACATTTTTCTCAAAAGAAAACTTCTGTGTTTTCCATCACTGGAATACACAAAATCATCTTTTAGCTGCATGACAAAGCTGCAATAGTCGTAAGGGTGAAAAACGGTCATAAGTCACTTTTT
This sequence comes from Pseudoxyrhopus heterurus, assembly GCA_032468235.1. Classification (NCBI taxonomy): domain Eukaryota; kingdom Metazoa; phylum Chordata; class Lepidosauria; order Squamata; genus Pseudoxyrhopus; species Pseudoxyrhopus heterurus. The sequence continues at coordinate 38,252 of JANHJO010007671.1, read as the reverse complement.
TCCAGTGCCATTGTAATTTCAAATGGTTGCTAAATGAACTGTTGTAAGTCGAGGACTACCTGTGCATTGATTGCTCTTTCATATTGCTCTTCCAGTTAATATGACTCACTTGCAAGTAGGCTTGGCTCCCAGATCGGGTGATCTTATGTTTTCAATCGATCAATCAAATCTTTATTTGGGTCATAGGCCAGCATAAGTTCCTGTGTTTTCTGAGCTACTCCAGCAGTGAGGTTTGTCTCTTGCATCTAATAGCCCTGATGTACAGCAAGCACAGAGATTACTGTGTGGAGATGCACATGGCTTAGAGCAGTGTTTCCCAACCTCAACAACTTTAAGATGTGTGGACTTCAACTCCCAGAATTCCCCAGCCAGCTTAAAGTTGTTGAAATTGAGAAAAACTGATTTACAGGATATGCTCTTAATTGAAAACACATTTCAAAGGGCATCTGACCGACCTCTAGCTGAAGTAAGGAAAGGGAAGGAAGACATTTCAAGCATACCCTTCCTTTATATGAGAAAAAAAAGTACAGGTGTTCCGGCTGATTGTGCAGCAGAATCAAAAACAGAACAATGAGAGAACTCATCCCAATCCCAGATGTTTACATAAAATGCCATGCTTAATAAAAATAACATTTAATTAGCAAAAGTTGAACCGGTACACACCTTGACCTTTAAATCCTGCAGCTATTTAGGCACTTTGGAGAGATATAAGGCTCACCATTAGCTGAATGACCTACTGGAGCAATGTGTGGCTTATGGCCCCTTGGAAAATGAAGGCAATAAATTAGGCCGGAGCCCTGTGTGGCATTGAGCTTCAAACAAGCTCATAAATGGTGGATCCACGAAATGACAGGAAGGCCTTCTTCTCTGTGAGAAGGGAATTACCAAGTGTCACAGCAGATCCTGGTTTATTTTCTGTGGAAGCTGCCCCCAAATCTACAAACAAGTGGGAAAATAGCTGATGAAAAGCAAAGCCAACTAAATAAAAGTGTGATCCTGAGAATAAAATCAGCTGCTATTTTTTCCATGTCAGGAGTGATCCCTCTGCCTTGTCCTAGTATTCACATTTATTCTGATTGATAGCTTTGCTGCTTTAGCCTTTTTAAGCAATTAGTAGACCATCCCCGGCAAAAGGAGTTACTGTATATACTCGAGTATAAGCCTAGTTTTTCAGCCCTCAAAAAGGGCTGAAAAAACCACCCTCGGC